>JANZXR010050103.1:0-13001 GCA_027575705.1 Erythroxylum echinodendron | reverse complement strand
AAAAAGTCAAACTAAGATGATGAACAGTAACTGAGACGATAATGACGTCATTCTAAGACGATGCTAACGTCATTCTGTGACGAAGCAAAATGAGACGGTCAAACTGAGACCCAAAAAGTCAAACTAAGACGATGAACAGTAACTGAGACGATAATGACGTCATTCTAAGACGATGTTGATCTCATTCTGAGACGAAGCAAAATGAGACGGTCAAACTGAGACCTAAAAAGTCAAACTAATACGATAAAATCTCATAACTTGTAACGCTCGTATCTTTCGACTCCGATATCCAAAATTTACAAACTTTATATCGTTAGAAAGCTAGTAAAAACATATACAACTTCCAAGAAGATAATTTTTATTAAAATCTATCTATGTAAATCCATATTTTCTCCTGAAGTCGGAATACAAATTTCACCTTCAGCTCCCAATATAATGGACCCGGTTTTCACTTCATGACAAATTTTGAGACTCTTTGAGATAGAATTGAATCTCGATGTTTTCATAGTAAATGTAGCCATATATTTCTAGGTTAATCCAAATCAAGAATCATCTCGTTTAGACAACTAGAGAAAACTTTGTGGCTAAAAAAATGAAGCATATTCAGGGAATATTTTCCAGATCACTACCAATTTTGTTTCCACGTCTTTCCTTATCTCAACTCATACCTAGATCGCTCTTTCCGCTTTCTCTACTTCTCATTTTCAACAACATCACATTTAACATCAATTATACTCGGAAGTTGTCAATGAATGCATGTACCACTTTTTTATGTGCAAACATTCAATATTTATGTGCATATATACTAACATTATGCATGAGCAAGAAAATGCACTTCCTTAATCTCTCTTTGAGCTCATATGTACTGAAATTTCAGGTCCTAACCCATAATATGAGAACGGGATGTTACATGTTAGTTGTATGTCTCCTAAACTTCAGAGGTAGCATAAGAACGTGGATGCACCTACTATGATACTGTAACTTATGGAGTTATTTGATGCACAAAGTAGGATGGAGAGATATTAAATCTCCAAGGCATTGTTTCAATGCAAGATGACAAAAGGATCTTCAATCAACCTTCATATGCTGAAGATGAAGGGGCATATTGAAAAATTGGCCCAATTAGGTTTTGTCATAGACCATGAGTTAAGTGTTGATTTGGTGTTGCAGTCTCTAAGTTTGAGCTTTTCACAATCCGTCATGAACTTCAAAATGCATTGAAGGATATGACATTGCCTGAACTATTGAACATGCTTAAGGCTGCGAAAGGGGGCCTTAAGAAGGAACCCAGTTCTATACTTATTGTTAGTTATTCCAAAAGCAAGAAAAAAGGCTTTAAGAAAAATAATAACAAGAAACAGAAGGCTTCTACTAATGTAGTAAAGGCCAAAGGAGGTATCAAGAAGAAGAGCAATGACAAGGGAACATGCTTTCATTGTGGAGTTAACGGACATTGGAAGAGGAACTACCCATCTTATTTTGCTAGCCTAAACGAAAAGAAGCTTAAGGAAGTTGTCTCTTCATATATGTTCATGATTGAGATCAATCTTTCTACTTCTGTCCCACATTCTTGGGTATTAGATACTAGTTGTGGTTCTTATATATGTAATAACATGAAGATGTTAACAAGGAGTAGATCACTGAAGAAAGGTGAAGTGGACCTGCGAGTTGGCAATGGAGCAAGAGTTGCTGCATTAGCTGTAAGAACTTGTAGTTTAACTTTGCCTTCTAGACTTATATTAGAACTTAATAATCGTTATTATGGTCCTGTTATTATAAAAAACATCATTTATATTTTTTATTTGGATTTGAATGGATTTGTCTTTATAATTAAGGATAGCAGCTGTTCTTTTTATAAAGATGATGTTTATTATGGATCTGGATTGCTTACAAATGGTTTTTAATAATTAGATCTTGAAAAGACAATTCTTAAAATAAATAGTAAAAATTAAGTAACCAAACTCTATCTTATTTATGGCATTGTAGGTTAGGTCATATTAAGAAGGACATTTGAATCCTTTTGATTATGAATCATATGAAACTTGTGAATCTTGTTTATTGGGAAAGATGACCAAACTACCCTTTGAAGGAAGGGACAATGTTCTAGTGAGTTACTAGAATTAATAAATTCATAAGTATGTGGGCCTATGTCCATAAATGCTAGAGGTGGATTCTCTTACTTCATTACATTTACAAATGACCATTTTAGATATGATTATATGTACTTGATGAAAAAAAAGTCTGAATCATTTTAAAAGTTCAAAGAATTTAGACTAGAGGTAGAGAAACAAACTGGAAAAAGTATTAAGACACTTAGATCAGATCGAAGTGGTGAATACTTAGACTATGAGTTTTTTGGTTACTTAAAAGAGAATGAGATTCTCTCACAATGGTCTCCTCCTACAACTACATAACATAATGGAGTTTCTAAGAGGAGAAATTGTACACTATTAAATATGGTATGTTCCATGATGAGTCATGCAGTCCTTCCTATGTCCTTTTAGGGATACATAATTAAAACCGCAATATATCTTCTAAATAGAGTTCCATCTAAATCAGTTGATAAGATACCATATGAGATATAGACTGGTAGAAGACCTGGATTATCACACTTAAAGATTTAGGGATGTGAAGCCTATATAAAGTGTGCTATATATAATAAGCTTCAAGCTAAATCAGATAAATGCAAATTTGTGGGGTATTTGAAAGAGAGTTTCAATTATCAATTCTATCATCCTATTGAGCAAAAGGTGTTTGTCTCAAGACATGCTAGATTCTTAGAAAGAGAATTTATTCTTAAAGAAAGTAGTGGGAATGAGGTTAAACTTAGAGACGTTCAAAAGCCACAAATTCACATCGAAATGGAACAAAAATCTCAAGTTGATACATATGATGTACAAAAAAGAGTTCAAGAGACACATACTCTACAACGAACTAGTAGGATACATCGTCCTCCCACTAGATTTGATCTACATATTAAGAAGGGAAAGGATAACGTATCACTCATAAATGATGAGCTTACTACTTTTAAAGAAGCAATGTCTAATATTGATTCTTTAAAATGGCAAGAAGTTTTGAGATTTGAAATGAAATCCATGTACACTAACCAAGAATAGACTTTGATTGATGCACCTATTGGTATTGTACCTATTAGATGCAAGTGGGTTTTTAAGAAAAAAACTGACATGAATGGTAATGTACATATGTACAAAGCAAGGTTAGTGGCTAAGGTTACAAACAAAAACAAGGAATTGATTTTGATGAAACCTTTTCTCCAATAGCTATGCTAAAATCCGTAGCCATAGCAGCATATCACAATTATGAAATTTGGCAAATGGATGTCAAAACTGCATTTCTCAATGGAAATTTACAAGAGGATGTGTATATGATACAACCTGAAGGTTTTGAATCCAAGAGATTTCCTAATCAAGTATGCAAGTTACAAAGGCCAATTTATGGACTTAAGCAAGCATCACAGATTTGGATCATCCGTTTTGATGAGGCAATCAAAGAGTTTAATTTTATAAAAAATGTGGATGAACCATGTGTCTATAAGAAGGTTAGTGGGAGTGCAGTCGCTTTCTCATTACTATATGTAGATGACATATTGTTAATTGGAAATGACATACCTATGCTACAGTCTGTAAGGATCTGATTATCCAAAAACTTCTCTATGAAGGATATGGGAGAAGTAGCCTATATTCTAGGAATAAAGATCTATAGAGATAAATAAAAAAGGTTGCTTGGATTGTCCCAATCCACGTACATATATATAGTGCTAAAAAGGTTTAGCATGGAGAATTTCAAGAGAGGATTCTTACCCATATCCTATGGGATTTCTCTCTCATAGAGTATATGTCCCAAGACATAAGCGGAGAGAGATAAAATGGATTGTATGTCATATGCTTCGGCAATTGGATCAATCATATATGCGATGCTATGTACTAGACCAAATGTTTCTTATGCTTTGAGCATAATAAGTAGGTTTTAGCCTAATCTTAGTGAGGGTCACTGGACGACATTGAAAAGCATCTTAAAGTACTTGAGAAGAACTAAAGATGTTTTCTTAGTCTATAGAGGAGATGAACTAAGAGTTCAAGGATATTCAGATGCTAGTTTCCAGTCAGATCATGATATTAGATCACAATCAAGGTACATCTTCATTCTAAATGGTTGTGTAGTAAGCTGGAAGAATTCCAAACAAGAAAACATCGTAGATTTAATGAACAAAACAGAGTACATTTTAGTGTCAGAGGTGGCAAAAGAAGCAGTTTGGATCAGGAAGTTCATCATCGAACTTGGAGTGGTTCCTAGCATTGTTGAGTCCATAGTATTGTATTGTGACAATAACGGTGCTATTGCACAAGCAAAGGAACCCAGGTCTCATCGACAGTCCAAACATGTACTCAGGAAGTTTTACTTGATCAGGGACATATTAGAGCAGAAAGACATAACATTGGAGCGAGTTCCTACTGAAGAGAATCTGACTGATCCTCTTACTAAGCCATTGTCTTAAAAGAGACATTATAGACATATGGATGGCTATGGTATTTGATATATTGGCGATTGGCTTTAGTGCAAGTGGGAGATTGTTAGTTTATGCCCTTGCAGCTAATTTATTTTTGGTTGTAAATTTATTTATATGACATTATTATTATTCAATAAAAGGAATTCTTTATCTTTGTGTATTTGTTAATTATTTAGTTATTAATCATAAAGATGAAAGCTATAGAATAATTATTACACAATTAGAAATTATAATTCGATTATAATTATGAGATTCGAATTGTATTTTTCTATATTATTCCTAAAATGTTCGTAGTCATAGTTTCATCAAGATGGGGTATTGATGAAATGGTTAGACTAGCATATGTTTGTTTTTTTCTTGTAAAGAAAGTAATTGATCTCATAGATTAAACTATGGAGATACTTAAATAAATATGTGGGTGCTTATTAGAGAATAAGTTCATTGAACTGACCCAATTATGAGAATTCCAAATGGAACATTACTTATGTGTCTGTGGATTATCTCATAATGATGGTTATATAATTGATCCTCAGACTTGAGATTACTAAGGTATCTAGTGTGGGAATTACTGTGTTTTGATGCTACTTATGAATCCTAGGATAATTCAGTCAGTAGTAATTGGATACAGTATGAACCATATGTAGATAGTTGAGTAAGTTAATATAGGATTTGTCACTCTAAAGTAATTAGAAAGAATATTCTACTATTCTTGATTAGTAATGATTTATGGAATTCTCTAGCCAGAGTGAATTGACATTTTAAAAGGGTGTTTTTAAATTTCAATTATAAATCAATTACTAATTAGCAAGAACGAACATGATTGGATGATAAGAGTAGACACTATATCCATACTCTGTCCAATTAGAATATTGAATGATGAAAGGATTAAATTATACTTCATAGCCATACATGGACAAGTTAAGTCATTCACTTTGACATTCTTGATATTTGGGTAATCGTGACATGTTGTTAGACGTCAATCATGATTTATGATTATGAATTGTTTAATTAGAGAATTAAAGATAAATTAAAAGAATTTTTAATTTATAATCATTGCCAATTTATTAAGAACCAAATGGGTCATAGAGCAATTTATGAAAAAATCAATTTAATTAAGTTGGACTTAATTATAAAGTTTGCGAAACTTTGGGAATCAAATATAAAATATTTGATTTTATTAAAATTAAATTAATTATAATTAAATAAATTTAATTTTAATAAAAGACTCTTATAATTTGTCTATTTAAACAGGAAGAGCTTTTAGAAGCTAGCACTTTTTGTCCTCTTCCTCTCAAATCAATTGAGAATTGCTCTTTGGATACCATCAAAGACTGGACACTTGAACAACTTGTGATTGATCAATCAGAAAAAGTTTCAAAGATTTTTCAACAGGAAAGTGAAGAAGGTATGATTTCTAAATCGTTTTATGTTTTTATTCAAGTTTATTCAATTATCGAGATCCACTCGGAATTCATAAAATTTTTTTTTCCACTATTCTCATGATTCGATCACCGTTGGATTCCAATAAAATACCCCCATTTAACTACTTAGAAATTGGACTTCTTCGTTACATCTACTTTTGTCTAAAATCAACAATGTCTCTAGAGTCTTGCTTTAATGATTCGTAAGTACTTTTTTGACCTCTTTTGTAAAGTTTAGGATGTTTTCTCATTTAGAACAAATAAGGATTTAATGCGCCAACAATTTCATCATTCTTATATTCTCATTCCATTGACTTATTTTCAGTTTGTAACTATAATAGTATTAAGATGAAATTTAAAATAAAAAATGTGATAAATGAAGCACTATACTAAAATATAACGATGAGTTGAAGGAGTTTTTCATAATAATTTCACAACATTATACCTAGATTTTAATTTAATTATAACAAAAGACAAAAAAATACCTAAATTGAATATTAAATAACTAATACTACCCACTAAAGTTTGTTAACATCAACCATCAACATGTCTGCATAAAATTGGAATCCCCCAACAAATTGTAAGTTATGAAAAGGACAAATTAGAGGTGAAATTGTAAGAAGATACAATCTAATTCTTTAGTAGGGATATAAGAACTACAAATTGATAATGTTTAACTACCATGAGTGATACAGCGAGATGACAATTAAGATAACGAAGAAGTACATAAATTAAGGAAAGGTTTGATTCTATTTTTATTTCATTTTGTTATTTATTTTTTGTTTCTATTTTTATTATAAAAAAATTAATCTATATATAATTGACGTTTGTAATAAAAATTAAAAATAAAACCCATTTGATTAAGATCTGCAATCAAAAATTAAAATAAAAGTTTGTTTAGTTTCATCCTCATGTATTTTGTTTTATTCTTATTATACAATCATATATTAATGTTAATTTTTAATTTATTTTATTTTTTAGCATACAAATTTTTAAATTAATTAATTTCATAATTGTTAAAATATAAAGATATAAGTATTTAATATAACTATTTCTTTTGTCATATTCATTTACTAACTCATTTTAACAAGGTAATTATTAATCCTTTGATATACCTACTAATGTCCCACAAAGTTCACAATAATTAAAAGGTGGTTAGCCAATTTTTGCCACATTTAGTAGCTTTCTTTATCCCTATGACAAATATTTTTTCAGATTTCAAATCTTATAGCGTAATATCAGTAATAAGATATTGGAAGCATTGTAGTTGTTTCAAACAAAGCTGTTAGTTTTAGAAGTTAAAGTAATTTTGATGGACATAATGAGATGGTTCAAAGATTTGAACTAAAAATGGGTTTAGCTACTCTCCAGAATGAAAACTATTCACCTCACTTTCTTCACCTTCAATACTCTTGGACTTTATTACTATAGCTTCCTACTCATCTCATCTTCACATTCTTTCACATTAACCTTATTTGGTAATCAATATATTGCATTAGTTGTTAGCTGATTTTATCCGTGGTTAGCTGACAGTAGATTAATATAGCTGATTTGACCAGTTATAACATCGACTGTTTAGTTAAAGATGTTTGATAAACTTAACTATTTAGTATTACCTGTTTATGTATAAAATGACTTATAAGGGTATGAATTAAAAAAAAGATTTATAAGGACATAAGTATTATATCTTTAATATTTCTTTGAATATTCTTATAAGAATTTAGATAGAGCAAAAGAAGCCAACACCATCATTTAAAGCAAAGTTATCTTATTGGGCATTTCTCAATTCCTCATCCGTGTAATTTACTAAATCCTTTTAGTTGTCTTTATGTTTACTTTCAAAGTTAAAGGAAGACAATGATAACTCTTTGTATATTCTGACTCAAAATTGATATTAATTTAACTTCAAATTTTAAAATTTAAAATATTAAATTTAAATAATAATCCTACTATCTCTATCTCTATTTATATCTTTGTCTATATCTATCTCTATCTCTTTGAGTAATTTGTAAGAACTTTTGGATATAATAGTCTTTTAGTCCCTTAATTTCTTAGTCGCTAGAGGAAAACACTCCTTATATGAGCGCTTTCAAATTCAATATATTGAGTTCAATTTGACAACCTAATTAGCTAATTACTAAACATAATTATCAGCAGTTTTACATGGTTAAACAACTAAAACCTTTCAATCTAGCCAAAAAAAGGCCAATAAACCATTTACCAAACAAGGCTATTCTTTTTACTTCTGTATTCTACCATATTCTTTTCAGCTGCTTTAACGAATGTTGTGCCAAAATAAATTCTAACAATACCTAGGCTATCTAACTCGCAAGTATACGAGGTAGTTGTAGATGATTAGCTAGGGTCATCTCCCACAGAGGTGAAATTAGTCCACTCAAATTAATCTTGAAAAAAATGAAAACAAATGCTATCCTAAACGTTATATCTCAATTGGTTGAGGTAAAGGCTTAAAGAAAATCACACAATTAGAATAAAAAGTAGACTGATTTCATTAGAAGCAAAAAAAATTTGATTAATCGATGTGGAAACTCTTGAGAATTAACTTCACTAATTTAATCTCCTATGCATAACGAAGGTGAATTAATTAGACAATTGTCTTGCTAAAATTACTAATTGGGTTCTAAAATCAATTCAAATAACAAACTATTCCAACTTTCATATTTGACAAGTTTATCATCCAAATTAATTATTAAACCCAACTAATAATTTCCTACTTAAGTTAATATATTTCTAATTCATAACTTAAGCATCTATAGTTTCTCATTCTATATTAAACTTTTTCTCTCAATCCTTCGTTTAATACCAAAAATGATGTAAAGTTTGATCATGATATTACTTCCGATAAACTCAGAAACTATAGCAATTAATAAGACAATAAAATAGCTCCTTCATCATGCATAATCAATTAAATTAGCTATATTAATCCTTAAGGACAAGTAATTAGCCCATCATAGAATAAACACGATTCATCATCTTCAAATACTTCAATCCCATATTCAATAATAACAAAGAAGTATCTAATTAATAAAAATATTATTAAACCAAAATGGAGTATCGGACTTTAACAAAGAAAACAAGTTCAACAGAGAAGTCTCATAATGTAATAGAGAAATAAAGCAACAGATATAAAATAGAGTAAGCAAATAAAGGGTGTTCGAATGAGAGAGTCGGTGGTGGGTCTCTAGCCAATCTCAAGCTCTCTACATTAACTCTTGCCTTCTGCCTCCAATTAGTTCTCACCTAGACGATTAAATGGATGCACTGGCTTTCACCTCTACTTCCTTTCTCTGCTCTTTCTCTCTTCTTTCTTCTTAGCCTACATTCTTTGCTTCCTTGCCTCCACTCCTTCACTCTATTATTTTTGTTCTAGCCTATTGTTCCAACCTCCTTTAGCTGACTTTCCCTTTACTATTTATAGCACGAGTCTAGGTTTAAGGTTATTATACCGTCAAAACCTGCATTTGTCGAATTTAAAAATGAGTGCAAGATAAGTTGTCATATCCATGCCTTGGGGGACTCCATTTACGTGAATGTTTTTAATTAATTCATGTTACATGCATAATTCAAGTCCAAATTCATTTTTTCATGCACAATTTTTCTTATTTCCATGCCACTTTCACAAGACCATCCAATTAACATTCATGCAATGTTCACACCATTTTCACTCAATTCATATCAAATTTAAATTAAATCGCAAGAATTTATAACCAAAATCAAGATATGAATTCAAGCAAAATTTAATAGAATTAGACACAATAACAAACTTCTTGCCAACTGCTTCATCAACTTATATACCTCCCTTTCTTCACTCCATCAACCTTTACTCACCACATCAACCTCTCCTCCTGCAATGCCCTACCCTATTCATCTTATTGCACCCTTTTCCTAGACTTTACCTCACTGTTTAACCTTCCTAATTGGCTTTTATCCAATAGTCAATAATTTATACCTATAGACACTTCACATTTCCCATATTTAAACTTGAATTTCCTTCATACTCCCACTATGGAACCTCCTACTTCCACCTCTACAAAACCTCCCTTTGAGAGCCTAAACACTCCTCTCATTCGTAAAACCTAGACTCAAGTGATAGGTGATTCTAGATCTAAGCAAAAGCTAATATATTGCCCTCGTAATGAAACACTTGAGCAACGAATAGTTTCACCTCCTTTAGAGATTTTGAAGGCTGAAGTAGACAAATGTAGAGCCATATTGCCTAGTCTTTTCATTGATAAGAGGATTGCATTTCTTGTTATGAAACAATAGGCCTTTAATACCTTGGAAACAACACAGATTGATGGATGTCCTGGTAATCAATTATGATCACTTTTTATCTAGATTCTCAACTTCAAAGGAAGCAAATTTATCTAGACCATGGCATAATGATCCTTTATTGCTGTAAACATAGAGACCTGGTCTCAAATTGGAAGATCTCAAATAAGATGAAATTCCTATCTGGATATGTTTGCATGAAGTCCCTCTTGAATATTGGACCACTAGTGGACTAAGCCACCTTGTAAGCTTTATAGGAAGACTGATAACTCTGGATCAGTTAATATCAGAAAATAAACATATTAATTATGCTAAGATCTGCATTTTGGTCACTTCACTATCTAACTTACCTGATATTATACCTTTCATTAGGCTGAATGAGGACTTCGGGCCCATTTAGGATCAATTGAAGGTTACATACGTTTAGAGACCTCAACTTAACAATAAGAAAATATGGAGACCAACATGAGAGTTTTTAAGATAGGTAATCATTAGGAATTGATGGAGATGAACAATGAGTAGAATGAATAGAATGAAGAGATTGTAACTGATCTTCTTGTTGCAATAGACAAAGCTACAAGCAATGTAGGTAATGAAATGCAACAAGGGAATTAACAGTTGGATGATTCATGCACGCTTATAAAGGATATTTAAGATAGTATGGAGAAGTACTCTACTGTAACACGTGGTAAGAAAATCCAATAACAATTGTAGAAAGATTCGGAGTTTTAGACTATGGCTAGAAGAGGATCTAACAGGAAAAAGAAACTCTCCCTAGGGGAGACTAGCTTATGAACATTTTCACTTGGAATGTAAATAAGGATAATGCCCATAATAAGAAGCTAATGATCAAGGATATAATTTTCCAAATATAAAGTGACTATTACTAGTATTTTGGAAACTATAATGAGAAAGGAAAATTGCAATTTACTGAATTATTTTCCACCTCATTAGCAAATCATCTCTAATCATACTTTTCATCCCAATGGAAGGGTGATCATCATATATAATTCTAATGCTTTAACTGTTTGTTCATCTAACATCACAGATCAGATGGTGCACCTACAAGTCTATATGGGATCTCTCAGTTAACATTTGTGCATTTCATTCATATATGCACATAATAATGCATATTAGAAATGCCTTTTGTGGAATCAAATTAAGGATATAGTTACTTTAATTAACATACCTTGGATGCTTTGAAGTGATTTCAACTCCATTTTGAAAATAGAGGAAGAAGAAGGATTAAGATCAGTATGTAGTCTTTACATAGAACATGGTAAATGTCAGGAGGAAGCTTAACTCATTGACATTCCCTTGAGTGGAAGTTTCTACACTTGGATTAATACGCAAACTGATCCTCACTTAATTGGGAACAAGCTTGATAGAAGTGTTTCCAATCTGGGTTGGATGTTTGCTTTCCCCAATTTCTTTTCCAAGTACTCAAGCAATTATTTATATGATGGTAATGTGTGCAACTTGATTGTAGACAATTGCAGTGATGAGAATTTAGTGGCAAGAAAGTTAGTGGATCACATAAAGCTTCCTACTAAGAAACATCCTCATCCCTATACTATTGGTTGGCTTACTGATGGGCTAACCTTGAGAGTAACTAAAGTGTGTCAAGTTCCTATTTCTATGAGAAAATTTTACAAGGCTATTGTTTATTGTGATATGTTGGACATAAAGTAAGCCACATACTCCTAGGAAGGCCATGGAAATTTTACGTGGATATTACTTATAGGGAAAGAGATAACACAGTCTCATTCTAATGGAAAGGCAAGAAAGCGACTATGCTACCGACAAATGTAGCCTTTGATAGGCCAAAGACTTTTAGAGTGGAGGGAAAGACATTGCTGAGCCTTAGTGGGCAAGATTTTGAGAGGGAAGTTAAGGAGACTCGAGAGGTTAATGTTTTGGTGGTAAAGAACCAATTATTAGAGGAGAAAGAGGAGGAGAATGGAGCTAATTCAGATCTGATCCAGTCACGTTTGGAGGAGTTTTCAGATTTAGTCCAATCCAAATTACATAATGAATTGCCACTTATGAGTGATATTCAACATCACATTGATCTAGTACCTGGACCTAAGCTTCCTAATCTGTCCCATTATAGAATGAACCAAAGAAGCCGATATTCTATGAGAACAAGTGGAAGATTTAATGAAAAAGGGCTTGATCCGAGAAAGCATGAGTTCTTGTGCTGTTCCTACACTTTTGACACATAAGAAGGATGGATCGTGGAGAATGTGTGTTGACAGTAGAGCCATTAACAAAATTACCATGAGAGATCGATTTCCTATTCCTAGATTAAATGACATGCTTGATTAACTCTGTGATTCTTCGGTGTTCTCTAAACTTGAAAAGCGGTTATCACTAAATATAGATCAAACGTGGGGATGAGTGGAAGACTGTTAAACTGAAAAGAGGGTTGTATGAGTGGCTAGTTATGCCCTTTGGGTTGTCCAATGCCCCTAACACTTTTATGAGACTTATGAACCAAATGTTTAGACCTTTTAATGGAAAGTTTATGGTTGTTTATTTTGATGATATCCTTGTCTATAGCAGAATAGTTGAAGAGCATCTAGAACATTTAGGGGAGTTTTTATCTATTTTACAACATAATAAGCTTTACTTGAACTTGAAGAAATGCAGTTTCTTGACTAACAAGTTATTGTTGTTGGGGTATGTAACATCCCGTTTCCATAGAACGGGTCGGACCTGAGAAACAGGCCCAAGTGAGGTCAATCGGAGAAGTTAGG
>JANZXR010050033.1:0-13006 GCA_027575705.1 Erythroxylum echinodendron | reverse complement strand
AATTTATTAGTAATAAAAATAAAAATATTTTATTTTTATGTTTTATTTAATTTATAATTATTATTAGTAATAAAATACTTATTATTATTTTAAAAACTTTGAAAAAAAGGAGGGAAGGAAAGGTAGGAAGAAATGAGGGAGATTTTGAAAATTTTTGAAAATTTTATAAAAAAGTCCCCCAAATTTTTAAAATTTTCGATACTGGCCGGTATTTTGCATACCGGCCGGTACAACCGAAATTGGCCGGTACCGACCGGTATTTAAAACCGGTACCAAACTTTAAAATTTCGTACTGGCTGGTACTGGCCGGTACGGAACGAAATTCATATCAATGGCTGGGTGGAGAGAGAAGCTTGTTCATAACTATGAGAAGTTGGTGGAGATTTATGGTCATGATAGAGCAACTGGGGAGCATGCTCAAACAACACATGAGATAAGAAATAGGCGCACCATTTCTATTGAAAGTGGATTTTCGAACACCATGGATGATAATGATGAAATTTTGTTTCACAATGAGTCAAATTTTGGAGACAATGCATCGATGGATGGCGATCATATTGAATCTCCAATGGGAATCTCAACTCAGTCTCAAACTGCAAACCCAGGTGCATCTAGGAAAAGGAAAAACAGGGCATCCTCTGATGACGTTGAAGATATCATCAAAGATGGACTTAACACGGTTGCTGAAGCCATTATAAAATCCACTTTATTGATGGTTAATCCACTTCCAATTCTAGAAGAAGAATTATATAATCATTTGGTAGAGTTGGAAGTGGAAGCTTCGAAATTGTATAAAAGTTATATTTTTCTTGTTCGTAGGCCTTATGAAGTGAGAGCGTTATTTGGTGCATCAGTAAATTTACGTAAGAACATGTTGGAGTTTATGATGTCTTCTAAGAAATACTAAACAAATTGTTACTATGTCTTAGGAGTATGTTGATGACTTGTTATCTTTTGGATATTGGAGTTTAGCATGTCTCAGCTTTTTGTACGCTATATCTTAGGAGTATGCTAGGGCATGAAAAATGATCTCAGCTTTTTGTAAATTATATCTTAGAAGTATGTTGAGGCATAAAAGCTGATCTCAACTTTTTGTACACTCTACAGTCCTGCATTAGCATGAATTAAGCATCAACATATTTTTTTTTTAACTGCAGTGAAACAGCTTCTTTTGCAGCGTTTTCATGCCTACATCTACTGTCAAACTTTGGCAATTTTTCTATAGAGTTGCTCGTTTTCTCAGGCTACCTGAAGAGACAAATTCAAAAAGTATTTTGCAGACTTTATTTGAGTATGCTTAGAAGAAGTTTGGTTATGTGTGATGATGGATCTTCTGTACAGCTGAGGGGTTTATGTATCACAAAATAAGGAAAGCCACATATATTGTATTAGACTGAATTATTTTTATTAACAACCGAAATTTGCATATGTATTCTCCATTTGCATTTGTATTAATTTTCTGCTATTTTGCCTTGTGGAAATGTACTTTTCCCCATCATTTGTTCTTGATATTCACGAGAATCAACTTTCCCTCTATCACATGAATTAAAACAGAACATCAAAGGAAACTGGAAGTAAATAAGTAACAATCTATCCAATAAAAGGACTTCAAATCAATTAAGTGAAAACATTTTCTGTGAAGACATGGTAGGAGTTCTTAACAACATCAGTAAAAAAGGTTTCTGGAAATCATCATGTTATGAACAGAGTAAGAAATCACACAACATTTGGGACATGCTATGAATCTCATCATTCTCAGTGTCAAGCGCGCTCCAGTATTTGCCAGACTCAGAAATCAAAGATCCATCACAATCTCCACCAATTTGTTCATCCAGCCACTTTCCAAAGCTATCAAGTCTTTTGAATTCTGCTCTATCATCATTATTTGAATTCCCTTCTCTACAGTTGTTCTCCTCTTGTAAGGTAGAAGCAGCAATTGCATCAGAGCTAGTATGATTATGAAGATGGGGAGGAATCAAATTGAAGTCATACTCCTGCAAGGACAATAACATGGCATAGGATTAACTAGGTGATCTTTACTAAAATAATTATTAACTAAAGTACTTATTACACGGTATTGATATTCTATCTCAAGAAAACACATCAAAATATAGTGTTTTTCATGCATACTTTATTGCAGAAAAATCCAAATAAAAGACTATCAAATGAAGACAAATATGCAAATTAAAACATGCTGCAAAATGCAAAGAATGGACCTGAATTACTCCCTGAGATGCCTTCACATCTTGGTTATCCACAAGAGTTATCAACCCATGTTCACTAACTATGCTATCTGTTATCGGACCATCTACCCTAGCATCAATTACATACTGCAAAACATAATCAGCAACCCCAGATTGCCCTCCTGCAAAATTCTGGTTAGGCATACCACATAAATTACGGCAAGTTGCAAGCTGAAAAGATAAATCTCTGCCTTCATCCACTCCTGTAACCCATGATCCATTAGAGTTCTTTGACAAGACACACAATCCTGCTAGGCAAATAAAATGATCTTCAACACTTCAGGTTGATCAATGTTTTACATACAAGATAAGCTAGATGATCTATTCAAAAATTTGAACAAGACTTCAAATGAATTATGGGAGATCATCCAACGTGCCTACCTTCAACATATGATCCAGATAAAGCATCATTAGAGTTGTGATTATAAGCTGATTCACTGAGAGAAAAGTCCTTTAGACAATTCCTCATGTTGACATTTTCAACTCAAGGATAATGCTGCTTCGCTGTTCCAGCCAATTCTATTTGTAGTTGATGTATCTGATGCCAGACATGAAGAAGTAGGTGATGCTACTTTTGCTAATGAAGAAATAGTAATAGGTTGAGAGCTTTCAATTTGTGTGAGTGAATCCGTTAACAAAGGTAACACACCAGATTTGTAACCCTGTGTCACAGCAATAGTTAAAGAGTTCAACACACATTAATCTTAGTCATAAGAAAAGAACTTATTTATGCAATCTGCAACCAGTTCAGCCACAACTTTCAATCCAAGTTGAAAACGGAGAATTTATTTAGACAATTCATATCTAATTCTGCCACAAATTAAAAGACTTCATAGGTCCATATCAATTGAATATCTGTGTCTGCAATAAAGCAGACGAGGAACAAAAACTGTTACCAGAACTTTTATGCCCACTGGATGCTGAAATACATAATAACAATGGAGAACATCCACGCCGCCAGTCTATAGAATCAGTGCATAACAAATTATTAATTTGCCTAAGAAAACAGAGATTAACATACTACACTACTTTTTCATTTACTCAAGCACAAAAACAAAATCCAAGTGAACCACTGAAATGTAGTTGTATAGAGAAGAATTATGATGAGGTTTTTGTTAAGTTATTCAATTTAAGTTGAATTTAGTTAATTATGATGAGGTTTTTGTTAAGTTACCATATTAATGATATTTGATTAATTAATGTCTAATATTCTATTAATTGATTTTGTGATAAAGCGGAGTTTTTTAAGTTTTAACAGTGTGATTGTTTTTTATTTTAGTCCTATTCTTAATATCAAGTTTTGTGTTTGTAAAGTCTTTAGTAATGATATATCTTTCCCCTTTTAATTGTTTCATATTTCTTGTTACATATATTATGACTACTTGCTTTTAACTCTTGAATACATCTTTATTATGATTGTTTGCAAGTTTTGTTTTGTATGTGAATTTCTTGACAAGTGCATCTTGCTGACAAGGTGGAGATCTTTTTGATAAATCATTATTATGCTGTTACATTTTTATTTTATTTTATTATTTTTTTTGAAGTTAGTATTTTATTTTAATTATTTTAATTATATTTTATTCTAAGTATTTATTAGTTTCTAATGTATTAAGTTGTTTTATGACATCTTTTATGTTTATTTGAATAAAATAAATGAATTATTTATTTATTTTAGTTTCATTTATTTATTTATTTTTAAATTGCATAACTTATTTGTAATTTTTGTTGTATTATTACTATACTATATACTTTTTTCATTGTCACATTTACATGTGAGTCTATCGAAAATAATCTTTCTACTCTATCGAAATAAGGCTGTGTACTATCAGACCTCTCCTGACCCTGCACTGGTGTGAAATTCAAACTTCTGAGTGTGATGATGACAACGATGACGATAATATTCATATTGTGATTATTTCATGGATATTTTTAACTAATATTTAAGATTTTTAAAAAAATAAGAATTAAAAGGATTTTATTATAAATTTTAAAAATAAACACTTGTTTTTTTAAGTTTAAGGGAGTTCTATTTCTTTTACTATATAAAAAAACAAATTACCAAACTTTTATAAGTAGATGATGTACTATACGTCTATACTTGGTGATGAGTTAGGCGTTTTCGGAGAAACTTCATCGCTAATAGTATATGGACGCAACGAGCAGACAGAAAGAGATGGAGGCTATCAGTGGTGAAAGCAGCCTAAGTAAGAAGCTGACGGCGGAATCAGAAGGTCAATTGAGGGAAGCCATTTTTCTTGTTCTCTCCCGATGGTCTGCTTTGCAGCTTGCAATCGAGAATGAGTGGGCTGGCCCTTCGTCTAACCGCCTTGCCGATCAGCTTGTTTCTGACATCTTCTCATGGTTCACTTGCTCTAAAGGTTTTTTTCACATTCTCAGTATTTTTATTTATCTTTTTAATTTGGGTTTTAATGTAAAAATCTTTTCTTTTAGCTATTTGACTGTGTTTTTCTCGTTTGATGATTTTGATTCGTATGGTTATTTGGGGTCAAAAATTTCTGAATTTGGATGACTAAGCTATTTGATTTGTGCCTTTAAATTAGGGTTTCTTTCCCCCTTTGCGCCACTGGAGATTGTTGGTTTATTAGTTGTTGTCGATTGACTTTGTGTCTTTTAAATCTGATTCCCATGTATCTTCTTCAAATAAACTATTTTTTTGTTCGATTTCTTCAAACAGAACCACTTTATATTGATGATCTAGAAAATATCCTCGATGAAGGCATGCTATCTCTTAATGTCATGATAGAGGATGGCAGCATTGAGGAGGTATGACTTTTTCTTAACAATATTTAAAAGGTGATGTTCCACCCTGGTGCAGGCAGTTTTTGCTACTTCCACTTGTGTAAATATGGTTCTGTGTCTCATTGGTACTTCAGGTAGCAGAAAAGTTGATGATTCTGCATGAAGAGTGTTTAGAAGGTAATTATAGCGGAATTGAGGAGTTGAGAAAGACACGAACTGGAACTGAAGTTCGCCAACACATAAGAAAGGTGGTTTTCCTTTTAGTGTTTGACATTTTCATGCTATCGAAAATATTTTATTGCAAGCTTACTTGACCCTCTGCATTTGATGCTAGGCTAGTCCTGTGCGTGGTAAAATTTTTACTATAATTTTTGTTGCTAATTTTTGTTTATGAGTGGCTGTTAAAAATTTACCCTCCTGCAATGAATTTACAGATTAGTCATATTCATGATAAATCCTTGAACTTGAATAATTATGCTCTGTTAAACTTTTTGTCTATGGGGGCATGTTAGAATCTACACAGCAAAAGTTGGGCTCTCCCTTGTCTTTCTTTACTTACAGCATTCAGCCTGAAGTCTGACAGATGATTTAGCATCTAAGCTCGCATGGCTGTTTTCTTTTTTTTTTTTCCCCGGTTTTATAGAGATAGGATGTAGAGATGTTGGATCTCATTTATACGAACTGCTTGCAATCAATGTTGAGGGGATGAAATTCTATAGTACAAGGACTTGCTGAAGCAGTTATAATATTAGATTCTGAAAATGTTTCTGAACTTTAGGAATGGATGGGTAAGCAATACAGTTTGTATGATCAATGAACAACAGTGTAGAATGGAAAATATAATAATGCAATATTTAGTGCATATTCTTGTAAGAATCCTTTTACGAATTCTGTTGTTGACATTGATTGAAGTATTTTTCTGTGCTTATGTCTTGACACTTCATGTTAAGGAAAGCTCTCAAGGTTGATGCTTGAATAACTATTTTCTTCCATGAAAGATTTGAAATTTTGGAATATTAAGAAGCGCCGTCATTGTACTTTGCAATGTAGTATAGGAGAATTTAGAAGTATATTTGTCTAATGAAAGTTTGTTTTATTTTCTGTCCTAGGTTGGAGGAGATGATGATGAGGAGGAGGAACATGATGACAAAGAAAATGTCAGTGCTAGAGATGATGAATCAAACATGATGGTGGATGCACCTGAACATGCACCTGAGCAACAGTCAAGAACACCTATAGTGAATTTGCCGGTTGACAAGCCCAAGGCTAAGGAAGCTAAATTTGACGAGGGATGGATGGTTGTTTCGTCGAGACGAAATAAGGGTAAAAGAAATTAGGTTGTATTGCTTTGTTCTTATAATTGAGTCTTCAATGGTTCTTTATAGGTTTGTATGATTGGCAATTTTGACTTTTGACATTACCAGTCATGCGAAGTGATGGCTCAGTAAAGCTTGATGTCCATTCTGGGTCAACTTTTCTGGCGGTGGCAACCGTAATAGACTGATGTAAGAGGACAGGATTGCAAGAGGCTTATATATTTCACTAGTTCTAACTATATAATCAGAAGCTTATATCTTTGCAGTGAACATTTTACCTTCTTGCAGCTTATTATTGAAATTACGGGCTGTTTATACAACCATTGATGATGACATTGTCAAATCATGGGATGCCGATAAGAAAAGATAAACCAATTAGAGGCAGAGTGAAACATGAAAGATTAGATGATTCTGAACTGTTGCTAATTTCCTCGACTATTTGAGGGCATTAATAAGCGAATTGAAACTTCGGAACGTTCAAAATGTTTGTACAGTTTGGGTCGATTCTTGACATTACAAGGTGTGAAACTTTTAGTCATCAAAGAGGTGCAAAAGGCCACCGGAGAGCAGAATCCTCTCAAGTCCTAGGGATATTGAATTTGGGAGTATAATTCGACTGGAACATTGCCTAAATCAAAGCCTCACGTTTCCTTCTAGTTTCATCTTCATCTAAGAAGCATGTCCTTTTTTAGTTACTTAGGAACGAAAACGTTACGAAAAATGTCAGATATCCTGTAATATCCAATCAATCTAAAACTGAACCATTTCTCGAGTAAATCCTTTTATGGTAGAACTCAGCGTCTCAGCCTTTAGATTATTTGAGCCAACCTCTTGTCCCGAGCTCACGTAATCCTCGGTCAATCCGGAGCTGACATGTTTCCTGTCGTCTTTATGCATCAGTCACTTGACACAATAGTTATGGAAGAAAGCAAGGGACATGAATCATGATAGAAGATCATCGCCAAATAATCTACATAGATTTAGTTGCAGAATCACAAATGTATTTCTTTTCATTTTTTTTCGTTTTTTTGTTTTTTGTTTTGGTTTTTTTGGATACAGAAGGACGAAGAGAACTAAAGAACTGCAAGTGACAGTCACAAACTTCGCCAAAACGAGATGCCCTGTAGGTCCTGTGTAAAGACTCTCTCTCCCTTCTCTCTACTCCTTTTACCCCTATTTCCCCTTCCATTTCTGGCTAATTCTTCTTCTCTTTTTGCTCCCGCCCTTTTTCCTAGGCACCGTCTGCCGCGAGCTTGCCAAATCTTCCTTTAGACCGGAGGTTTCTCTACTCTCCATTTTCTTTGGAGTAAAGGAAGATTTCCCAGCATTAACTAGAGAACCCGTTCTATCAAAAGCCACAAACTCTGAAATCTCGGGTCAAAAGCAGAACCAAGAGAATGTAGTAGCGCCCAAGGGAGCCTAGAAGAAAAAATTTCTTCCCGCTCCAAACAAAGTATCTCTTAAGCACTTCACTGACGTTATGAAAGATGGAGTTATTTGTCTGCCTAAGGAACTAATGGAGGCAGGTGTTAACAAGTGGTCCTTAGCCCTCGTTGGATTCTTTTGGAATAAAAGACTAGCGTTTCCAGTGGTAAACGCATGGGCAAAATCCATATGGAGTCACAAGGGATTGGAAAGGGTGTTACCTCGTGAGGATGGGACTTTCCTGTTTAAGTTTGAGAGTGGCTGTAATTTACAAGACATTGTCCAATATGGTCCTTGGCATATAGGGGATCAGCCAGTTTTTCAACAGAGGTGGAGACCAGGGCTGGAAATGGATCAAGAGGGCATAGAAACCTTTCCAATGTGGGTACACCTACATAACTTACCTATGGAGTTATGGATGCTAGAAGGATCGAGTAGTTATGTAGGTAGCTCGTTAGGCAAACCCGTGACTGTAGATACACCCACATCTTTTGCTAACTTTGCCTCAGTTAATCTAACTTCTAAGAGTTGCAGTAATCAAACTTCGAATACTAGAAACCAAGAAAACACTGTCAAGTTAGCAGAGATTTCAGTAGTAAGAAGTATTGACAACAGGGAAGAAATGGAGACAACAGCTTTTGAGCCAGGCAATTCAGGTAATAATCTGGTTACTGGTTTAGAAGATGCTGAACCAATTCACACGATCATAACAGCTGCTAAACGAAGTGTAGCAAAGAAGAAAGGAAAAAAAAAGAACAAAGGGGTGATATCCCCTGAATGTCTTTTTAATCTGGAACATGAGGGGACTGAATGATCCCTCGAAAATGTTAGTATTGAGGGATCTTATCAAAGAGAAGAAACCGGTGTTATGTGGCTTATTAGAAACCAGAATAAAGGACCCTTCTTTGAAAGAATTTTAGAACTTTTTGGGGGCTCATTGGAGGACTTTATCCAACCACAGATCTCACTATAATGGCCGAATCATATGTGCCTACAACTCAGATTTGTTGGAAGTTCAAGTAGAAGAAGAATGTGATCAACTTGTCCCTTGTCCTGCAAAATAAAAGGTCAGCATACTCCATTTTTACTTACCCTGGTGTATGCGTCCAATTTTGCATTCCAAAGAAACCTCTTATGGAATTGTCTTCAAAGTTTTCAAAATTCTGTTGTCTCCCTGTGGATGGTTGTGGGAGATCTCGACTGCATTCTAAATCCTAATGACGCTGAAGGGAAGAAATCTTATACGATGGCTGATACCAATGAATTTACAAACCTCTTAAGTGTGGTGCATCTAACAGACTTATGCTCTCCTGGTCGGGTTTTCACGTGGACCTAATCAACAGGGAGTGATGCTTATTAGGAAAAAACTTGACAGATGCTTGGTTAATTCAGAATGGTTGCATAAGTTCTCCCAATGAACAGTTCACTATGGAGACAACCTTATCTCAGATCATTGTTTTCAGCTGATTCATTGCAGCACTGAGGTAAGAAGGGACAGAACACCTTTGAGAC
Source organism: Erythroxylum echinodendron (assembly GCA_027575705.1). Lineage (NCBI taxonomy): Eukaryota > Viridiplantae > Streptophyta > Magnoliopsida > Malpighiales > Erythroxylaceae > Erythroxylum > Erythroxylum echinodendron. The sequence goes on along the minus strand of JANZXR010050033.1, from coordinate 3,750 downwards.
TGTTGAATGGAGTACTACATTTGGAAGGAACTATGGATCGAATAGCTGAATGTTGGCAACATGAAATTCAAGGATACAAGGCATTTCAGTTAATGCGAAAACTGAGTAGAGTCAAGCATGCAATAAAAGACTCCATCTATGCCAAGGATCAAAATCTAAGGGAGTTAAAATTGCAGGTGAAACAAGCACAAAATGCTTGCTACGATAACCCAGATGATGTCAATTGCAGGGTGAAGGAGCAGAGCTTACTTAGAGATTATACACAAGAACTAAATCTTCAGCACTCCATTCAAAGGCAGAAAGTAAGAGTGAACTGGCTTAGAGAAGGAGATGAAAACACCAAGTTCTTTCACGCATCCATATTGGCCAGACGCAACACAAACAGAATTGTTCATCTACGAGACAACAATGGGAAGTTACATAATGATCAACAAACTCTTCTCAACATGGCTAGATTGTACTTTGCCCAGTTGATGGGCCAAGGGAGTATAAGTCTACCTTCTGACAGCATGAAAAGAATCCTAGAAGGGGCAATAAGGGAAGATCAAAAGAACAGATTAGCAATAAGGGAAGATCAGAAGAACAGATTAACTGAGGCAGTAGCTATTACCGACATAAAGGAGACAGTCTTCAAGCTCCACCTGTCCAAAGCTCCTGGACCGGATGGGTTCACAACTCAATTTTTTCAAACAACATGAGACATCTTGGGCAATCAGTAGTAGATGCAGTCATGGAATTTTTCCAAAATGGAAAAATGTTGCAAGAGATGAACAATACCTTTGTATGTCTTGTAACTAAGAAGAAACATCCTGAGTATCTAGGGGAGTTTCGACCTATTTTGTGCTGCAACTCAATGTATAAGATGATCGCGAAATTGCTAGCTAATAGATTGAAAGCGGCTATTGGGTAGTCAATTGCATTAAACCAAGGAGCTTACGTGGTAGGCAGAAGTATAGGCGATAACATCCTTTAACTTCAAGAACTGGTGAAAGACTATTCTTCAGGAAGAGCAGTTAGAGGATGCATGATGAAATTCGACTTGTATAAGGCGTTTGACATGGTAAATTGGAGTTTTGTGAGAAATGCTTGAAATTTTAGGGTTCCCACCAGTGTCCATAAAATGGATTATGGAATGTATTCAAACTCCTTCTTTGGGTGTGCTGGTCAACGGAGTTCCCTCCAAGCCTTTCAAGAATGTTAGGGGACTTAGACAGGGCGATTCGATTTCCCCTTATATATTCACCCTAGTAATGGAAGGTCTGTCTCAGCTTATCAATTCTTTAAAGGCTTCTAATGGGCGCTTCAAGTATCACCAGAAATGCCAAGAGAACAAACTGTTGAAAACGTGCCTTAGATAATTGATTAGTCAGTGTTTAAAATGTGTCTTAGATGATTACTGCAGAATAATTGGTCAATGGACCAAATCTTTAGGATTTTATTTATGTTATTCTTTGTTTTAAAATGGTTAGTTGATATGTAGTTGGATATAGCAAATCATTTGATTTAATTTTTATATTTTCAGCTCTATATAAACTATGCAATGCAGTGAATAAATGTGTGGGTTTTTAGAAGACATTAAAGCCTGTGTTCTTTTTAGCTTATTCATTTTCATTGTTAGTCTTTCGACCGTCAAAAAATCCAACAAAATAGTATCAGAGCATTTTTTCTTGAGGGACCTATGAGATGAGTGAAGCGAAAATACAAACTTGATTTACAACCCAGAATTACGACAAGAATTATAGCCGTTTTCAAGCGATGGAGATTGAAACACAACTGTATCAAAGTGCACCATCAATTTTTGATGGTGAAAACTATCAAGTTTGGGTTGTTCGAATGAAAGCTCATCTTGATGCTACGGATGTTTGGGAAGCTGTGGAGGAAGACTATGAAGTGTCTCCGTTGTCGACAAATCCTACAATGACGCAAATCAAGATGCACAAAAAAAGAAAAAATAGGAAGTGTAAAGCCAAAGCTTGTTTGTTTTCTGTTGTTTCAAATATCATATTCACAAGAATTATGAATCTAGAGTCAGCAAAGGATATTAGGGATTACCTCAAAAAAGAATACCAAGGCAATGAAAGAACAAAGAGCATGCAAGTTTTAAACTTGATCAGAGAATTTGAAATGTTGAAGATGAAAGAGTCAGAAATTATTAAAGAATACTCCAACAAGTTGCTTGGCATGGTAAACAAGATGAGGTTATTAGGTAAGGATTTTTCTGAGGAACGAATTGTGCAACTTTACCTGAAAAATATGAATATAAAATTTCTGCATTAGAAGAAGCTAAGGATCTATCAAGTATGTCTTTGGCAGAATTAGTAAACGCGCTACAGGCACAAGAACAAAGGAGGATGATGAGAGAAAAAGGAATCGTTGAAGGTGCTCTGTTTGCAAAGGAAAAAATTCAGCAGGAGATAAAAACAACAATGATAATTTATATCCACCATGCCCACATTGCAAAAAAACAAATCACCTACAAAGAAAATGTTGGTGGAAGCTTGATATCAAATGCAGAAAATGTGAACAAATTGGACATATTTAGAAGACTTGCAAGTCACGAAATGAAGAGGCAAAATCAACAAATGAGCAACATCAAGAAGATGAATTATTTTGACATTAAAACTTTGCAATTACTAAGGCAAGGAGGAGTGTTGAAAACGTGCCTTAGATAATTGATTAGTCATTATTTAAAATATGTCTTAGATGATTACTGCAGAATAATTGGTCAATGGACCAAATCTTTAAGATTTTATTTAGGTTATTCCTTGTTTTAAAATAGTTAGTTGAGATGTAGTGGGATATAGCAAATCATTTGATTTGATTTTTATATTTTCAGCTCTATATAAACTATGCAATGCAGTGAATAAATGTGTGGGTTTTTAGAAAACATCAAAGCCTGTGTTCTTTTTAGCGTATTCATTTTCATTGTTAGTCTTTCGACTGTCAAAAAATCCAACACAAACTTACTCATCTTATTATTGCGAATGATCTTATGCTTTTTTGTGTTGCTGACATGGTCTCGGTGAACATTCTTTTGAACTGCCTTAACACTTTCTCGGAATTGTCTAGCCTTAAAATTAAGGAGAAGAGTTGTTTGATACTTTCAGAAGATGTGCCCAACCTCGCTGAGTTTAACAGAGCTACAGGTTTCACCATTCCGTCTTTAGTGATGAGGCATCTTGGATTGACTATATCCCCATCCAAGTTAAAATATGTGGACTGCCTACTATATTGGATAGAATAAAGAAGGGAGTACTTGGCTGGCATCACGGATTTCTTTCTTATACTGGACGCATTACTCTAGTAATTTCAGTGTTGAGCAGCCTTCACACTCATTGGATAGCACACACAATCCTGCTGCAGAAAATCATCAAAGACATAGAATGATTACTTAAGGCGTTTTTATGGTATAGAAAATGCGATAATGGTACAAAAGCAAAAGTCAAGTGGAGTGATGTCACTATTCCAAAGATTTATGGTGGACTTGGCATTCCTTCTATTAGTACCATGCAAAAAGTGTTGTTAGACCCTTAAGTCCATAATATAGGTTTGTGTGAGTGTTGGCGAGCCTTGGCCAATGCTTGGCACGCAGGTCGGCACGAGGAAGGCGTGTTGACAAGGGAGCAAGGCGAAGTCATACGAGACCTGAGGGTGCGCGAAGGCACTTAACTTAGGCGAGACAGGTCGAAGGTATGTATAATACGCGAGGTTTTATACTAACTCGGTTTATGACTTATACTTAGTCATGGA
>JANZXR010050003.1:0-13008 GCA_027575705.1 Erythroxylum echinodendron | reverse complement strand
ATGTATAAAGTCCAATAATTAATCCAAAAATTAAGGGAAAAATGTCACTCATTCTAATGAGAAAATGCATCCAACAAGTATCAAGCTACAACGCGTATCATAATATTTTCATCAATGCACATAAACAAAATCAAAGGTAGATATCTTTGATCAAAAACAAGCAGAAAATTAAAATGAACTTTCCTCATGATATTCACTCATGTCGCTCAAGTGTATAAGGGTTATGTTTCGCTCAAAGCTTCCTCTAAGAGATTACACAACCATAGGCTTGCAAATTCACCTATTTTTCACTACAAAGAGTACATGCCATCATGGATCAAAAGGGCTTTTACTAAGGGTTGTAATGGGGCTTAGGTTAAGGTAAGGTAAAAAGGACAAATGCTACTCACAAGCATTCACAAAGTACTAAGTGACGTGGAACAATCAAAAAAAACTTTTGAAATGTACATACAGAAATATGGGACTACAACTACTTATCACTATCAAATGGTACTGTTTTGATCTCTTTTTCTCTTTTTTCTTCTTTTCTTTTTTCTCTTTTTTTTTGTTTGTTTTTAACAATAAACATAAAAGAAGATAGTAGTAGCAAAAGTCAACAACAACTGAGTAGATGTACCTCTAAAATATTTTAAAATAGCATGTAAAACAAAAGTCCCTAAATTAAAGAATCAAATACTTAGTGTTTCATTCAACTTGTGAAAGGGTTAGCCTAAAAGTTTTCAAGTTTTAATGCAATGCCATTAATACGAAAACAGCAAGGTTAAAGGCTCAAAGGGGGTAACAAGGGAAAATGACTTGGTAGGTTATTTGAGCTAAAGGTAAAAAACAAAGAAGGCCTTTATCACGTTCATAAAGCATGTAACTGGCATTATCAAACAGGTTCAGAGCAAGTTCTGAAGGTAATCTACATAGGGAAGCATCACATATAACAAAGAAAATAAATGACTATGAGATGCAGTCGTATAGCTCAAGACCTCACGTGTGGTTAAATGAAAATCCATCAAAACCTCATACATTGCCTCATCACTCAATATCAATTATTAACTAAGTTTATGCAATTGACTACTTTAATCAATCCACATGATTCACTATCCTCTCAAGCTTCCTATTCCAAGTTCATGCATACAACCCAATTCTCCATCCAACTACTTTGACACAAAGAATAAAAATAAGCAAAATGAGTCATTTTTATTGTTCTTTATGAGGTCAAGAATAGACCCTATTTTAATTCATTTTATTTTTATGAGAATAAAAATGAGTCATATTTTATTATTTATAATGATGGGTCGTGGGCAGGTGCCCGCCCTACCCTTGCCCAGGGCCGTCTCTGACTTCGATACTATAACACCATTAAAATTATCCATGGCTCAATGTTCTTTCATAAAAAGAAAGCTGATCAATCTTCAATAAAGTTCAAATATTTATATTTCCATAATCATAGTTGTTTTGATGTGATGATTAAAAATCCTCATAGATTTTTTGGTTCAAAGTTTTAAATTTTTTGATTTGATTTTAATTTTCTGGTTTGATTTACTTGTAGTGTGTAACACTAGCTTTAGTTACGCATCCTGGATTGAACATGAAAAGAGAGAAAACAAAGAAATATAGAAAATATCCGATTTCGATTCTATAATTTTAAACGAGCTTTTCGAAACCGAGATGAGTTTTATTCTACGGATATCTTTACGAGAGTTGCTTACTGAGACGTAGCTAAATGTCTTTCTGTAGCTTTCTTAGTACATGAACCTCTGAATAAGTTAAAAAATCTGTACGTTCACGATTTGCTTAAATAGTTATAAGAAACCTTAACCTATTTATAACATCTATAGCGGGTCTTCCCATTCCAGGCTCAATATAGATCCGATCGATACAGACTAGGGTCCATTTTTCTTACTGAACTTCAACCCACTAACCCATATCTTTTATTAGGTCATTTTATTATTTTTATCCGGATTAAAATTGATTAGCTTAACCTCTAAGTTATTAAAACCTTTAAAATGCAATTAATTGTTATCCACCTCATAGGAAAATATCTAGCATTACTTTAATAACTTTTATTGTTAAAAACTAATTTATTATTAATTAATTGGTCAATTTTTATTAATTAATAAGTTCTTATAAATTAAAATAAATCAATTAATTTTTATTTAATAATATCTTTTTTAATTAAAATTCAAATTGTAAGGACAATCTCTTTCGATAATATTTCAAATTCTTAGTTTTATTACTTAATAAGTTCTTATAAATTAAAATAATATATTAATTTTTATTTAACAATCTCTTTTTTAATTAAACTTCAACCTCTTTTAATCATATTTGAAATTCTTTAATTTTATTCAATTTTTAGTCGGTTTTATGCTGATCTAATATTGTCAGATTTTTTAAGCTTTAAATCACTTGTCTTACTTGTTTAACTTCCAGTTCGGTTTTTTAAACAATAGATTTTTTTAATATTTCGGTAAGGAGATTAAAATAAGAAAAAGAAGTGAGCAACGTATTAATAACTCTTGTTATTAAAAACTAATCAATTTATTAATTAATCAGTAAGTTTTTATTAATTAATAAATTCTTATAAACTAAAATAAATCAATTAATTTTTATTTAACAATTTCTTTTTTAATTAAACTTCAAATTGTAAGGACATTCTCTTTCAATAATATTTTAAATTATTTAATTTTATTAATTAATAAGTTCTTATAAACTAAAATAAATCAATTAATTTTCATTTAACGATCTCTTTTATCATATTTGAAATTCTTTAATTTATTCAATCTGTAGCTAGTTTTATACCCGTTTAATAATCTCAGACTTTTTAAACTTTAAATTTCTTGTCTTACTTGTTTACCGATCGGTCCAGTTTTTAAAACAATAGTTTTTTTGTATTTTGGGAAGGAGATTAAAATAAGAAGAAAGAAGTGAGCAATGTATTAATAAATTATGTAAGATACCAAATACAAGATTAAGAATATAAACGTGCAAGGTGCAAATAGGGATCGTTATATCTTCTTTCTATTCTTTTTTGGACCAATTATGAAAAGTTAAATTCTTTTTTTTTAAATCAGTGCCTTTTGTTGGAATTTTTTTTACTTTATTAAAAAAAAGTAGATTCTCGTAGGTGTCACAAAGCACAGGGAACAAAGTGAATGCGTTTCCATGAAGCAGAGTCTGTGAGTCAACCAAAGTACTCAGGTTCTATCGTGTTTTTCTTCTTCCTAAGTAGATAAAGGAGACAAAATGAGAATAAATGAATGGTGAGTTGCATACGCATAAGCATAAGCATAAGAATACATGAAATCGTTTTAGGATAAGAATATTGAGGTATTATTGATAAGGGGATATAGCAAAAGATTTGATAATATATTCAAACAGGCATAAGTTTAAAATTCACACCCATTTAGATTTTTTTTTTTTTGTTAACTGAGTCAATATTAAATTTCAGGATTATATTCATATCAGAAACAAAATGTAAATATTAAAAATGAGTTTCTTTGATAAGAAATTGGGTTGGCAAGAATTGAACGCTAGCCAATAACTGTATAAAATCATTATAGTTAACTGAACAAATAAATATATTTATTTCCGTATATCCTAATTAGTTTTATTTATTTATTTTTATTGTGATTTTTTGTTTTTATTTTTTCAAAAAAACTTATTTAGTTGTTAATTTCAATGTAATAAATATTTTTATTATTGATAACAATTATATATTTGATAAATTCTTAAGATAAATTAATTTTGTGAATAAAAATAGTCTAAACTCGTATATAATATGTATTAATAAATTTTATTTAAAATGAATATATTTTGAAGATATTTTAAATTTAATTTATATTTATTTTATTAAGTAATTATTAAATTAAAAATATTTCATTTTTTAAAATTAGAGTTAAATTGATTAAAACAATAAAATAAAATAAAACAAAATATTCGTATTAATAATTAATATTAAATAATGAAATAATATATATTATTTATATATTAAATAATATATATAATGAAATAATATATACATTAATATTAATTTATAAAAGAAATAAAACAAAAAAACAAGAATTTATTAAAATGTAAAACAAATAAAACTAAAAATTGGAAAATTTTAAATAAATAGATTTTTTTATTAAACTTAAAACAAAAAGAGAAATTCAAAATTAAAAACAGTGTGGAAAGAAACAGATCCTCAGTTATTTAATCCTCTTAGACTTTTACTTATGATTTTATTGTCTACCTAACAGCATGGATTTTGAAAGAGTTGATTGATTTAACATCTTAATGGCGACCGATTGTTCAGCTAAGTGCTACAAAGAAAAGAAGATGGCCAATCTGATGGCTTCAAGCACGCAGAGTTGAATATAATAGAAACTAAAGATGGAGATGGAGTGGATTCGGGGGACGATGACAGTGAAAAACCTGGAAACAGAACCATCGTGGACACAGGATCGCGAAGTTTCATAGTATATATGTCTTTTTTTTTTTGGTACAAGTTTCATAGTATATATTTCGAAGCTGCGTTAGGAAGGTTGGTCAATAATTAGTGGTTTTTACGGCGGAGATGGATGATTGCGCAGACAAAGCATCACAAAGGGGAACGAGATCCTCTCCTCCCATTGTATGTTTCAACGTCATTTAATTGAACAAAAATAAGACCTCGCAAAGGGAAGGGAGTTGGTAGTAGCATTGTGTAAAATGTGTTAATAAATATATAAAACTAATTAAGTTAGTCTCATACAATAATTTAAGTTGTTATGTTGAAACGATAGCTTGACATGATATTAGAACCCATGAGTATGTTTTAGGCATAAAATATTTCCTCACTTAATTCATTCAATTGATCAATATGTAAATATGTACAACATCATCATAGAGCTATTTTAGAAAGCATTTACAGCAATTGTTATGACAAAATAATTATACAACAATCTCGGCAAATAATCACACAAGTAGAAATAGATCAAAGACTTTACTCAAATGGCTTGATTTTAGGTTGAAATTATGAAGTTTTGACTTGATCTTAATTTTGGCAATCTTCCTTAATACACCCCCGCAAGATTGAGCTTCTATTGGCAAGACCAATTTTGCTATGTAGCAATTCAGTCCATTGACGTGACAGATTTTGTCAAAAGATCAGCAAGTTGATCTTGAGTGTAAACATGCCGAACATGAAGGGTCCCATTTTGAACAAGTTCTTTGACAAAGTGTAAATCAATCTGAATATACTTCATGTGAGAATGATTAACTGGATTAAAACTCAGATGTGTGGCACCAAGATTATCAGACAGCAACAAGGGAGGCACCTTTAGTAGAAAACCAACTTCATGAAGTAAGGAGTTCAGCAACACTTTTCAGATGCAACATTGGCAAGAGCACTATATTCAGCTTCCGTCGATGAGCGAGCAACAACTCGTTGTTTCTTGGAGCTCCAAAAAATGAGATTCGTGCCAAGAAAACTAATATAAGCCGAAGTAGAAGTTCTGTCATCCACATTCCCTACTTAGTCAACATGAGAGAACGTGGTTAAAACTGGAGTTGTGTTTTTAGTGAACTGAATACCATAAAAAATGGTTTGTTTCAAGTAATGAAACAGTCTCTTTGTGGCTGTCCAGTGTGTTGTAGTTGGCTTATGCATGAATTGAGATAACTTATTCACAGCAAACGATATGTCCGGTCCGGTCAATGAAAGATATTGAAGACTGCCAATGAGACGCCGAAAATCGATGCTGTCAATAGATTCTCTGCCATCAAACAATTTTAGAGAACCAGCCTCTGTGACCAAGTAGTTGTAAGTTCAAATTCTACCACCCATCTAATTAATTCAACACAAGGTAGAGTAAACCTATGCAAGTTTCAAGCCCAAAGGACTTTCACTTGAGAATGTGTATTAGTGAATATATAAGATCAATTAAGTTGGTCTCACAATGATCTCTGATAAGGTCTACAGTGCTACTATCATTTGTCATTATATGTTAAATTGTTAAGAACTTTGTTATACTTTCTGTATTATTTTCTAATCTGATGATGTTTGCTGCTTGGACTTTCTTTGATTGTTGCAAAAATGAAAATTGCAAGAAAAGTAAAGATACTCAGAATTTACTTGGTTCGATAGCACACAGCTATCTACATCCAAGGGTCGAAACTCACATACCGGATTTTACCAAGTATCAAGGAAAAAGAAATACAAGAGATTGGGTGTTTACAGAATACCTGCAAGAGTTTTTCAAACTCTCTAGTACCCTCACTATATACTCTAGCACTATCTGTTTTTTCTCTCTTGAAACACAGAAATGTAATCTTTTTGGGAGACTTGTAAAATGTAATGTTCTAATGTATTGAATTCTGGTCCTATTTATAAGTGTTGAGGGATAATGCTACCTTCAGATATGTTTTGACTGAGTCAATGGATGCTTTCCTCACATGATCACTAATGTATCTTCTGCTGTGCATTTTATGTAGAAAGAATACGCCTGCATTTTTGGCTTTTGATGTGTGTCCCATGTGTTGTCTATATGCATGAGTTATGCCTTTAATGAAGTGCTGCATTTTGCCTTTTTAATATGTATGTCTTCCATGCGCCATTCACGTGCACCACTCACACCTCCTTTATGCTGTGCGTTTTGAACATAGATCAGATGGCCTTAATTTTTTTCTTTCTTCTCTTCCACTTTGAACTCCAGAGTCTTCCTTCTTCACTTCACACACACACGCTCACTTCCTTCTAAAAACCCAAATCTTTGTTCTGGATCTGAAGTGATTATGTGAGGGTTTATAGAGAATCTTGTGTTTTTCTTCACATTATTCCCTCCTTCTCCATTAATCCTCACGCAATCCTTCAATTTGTGATGATTTCAGCAAATTCAAAACCCTAGAAAATTCGAAACCTTAATTTTTCTTAGGTGTTGTGAGATCGACGGGCAAGCTTTCTTTTTTTTTCAAGGTGCTTCATTTATCTGTAGAAAATCTCTACAAAAAATGAACTTCTTTATTGGAACTATTTTTGTTCCAAAATCTGATGGGTTTTGTTCTCCTCTTATTTTCTTCAGGTCGACTTCTCTATTGTTGACCTTGTCTCTGATGAAGTGAAGTCGAACATCAATGTGCTTCAATCTCTCGTGTAGGACTGGGTCCTTACTCAGGTAAAAAGTACTTTGACTATCTGTGTGTAATGCTGCTTCTGATAGGTAAACTTTAATCTCTGACAGTAGTCCCTTAAGCTATATTAGCTCCTTTAGGCCTTCTGTAATTGTGTAGAACTTTGCTTCGGTTGTAGATAATGACACCACTGACTATTGTTGTACTTTCCAGCTTACTGTATTGCCTGACATTGTGAAATAGTATGTTGATAATGATTTGCGTATGTCTTTATCTGCTGCAGAGTCTGCATCTACAAAGCCATTTATGCATATATGTCTATGGACTTCTGAGTTAGGTTTAGTAAAACATAGACCATGATTTAGGGTCCCCTTCAAGTATCTAAGTATTATCTTAATACCCAGCCAATGTTCTAGACCTAGATTAGACATAAATCTACTGAGTAGGCTGATTGCATGTGCTAAGTCAAGTCTAATACAAATCATAATGTACATTATACAACCTATACCCACATCATAAGGATATTTCTGCATGTGTTCCCTTTCTACTGCTGTTGCTGGACTCTTAGCAGCTGTCAGCTGTAAGTGTGTGGCAATTGGAGCAGGACTAGGTTTAGAATCTTCCATATTGAACTTGCATAGGACTTTTCTAATGTAATCCCTTTGTATCAACCATAGTTTCCCTTCTGCCTTATTCCTTATGATCTGCATTCCCAGTAGCTTTTTAGCTCTCCCTAGGTCTTTCATATCAAAATTCTTCTTTAGAGCATCTTTCACTTCTTGAATTTTCTTCGTTGCCTTTACTGTGATGATTAAATCATCAACATACACAAGCATATAGACCACTTCTTCTTTCTCTAGGTCCTTGTAGTATAGACAGTAGTCATAAGTGCTTCTTTTGAACCTTAGTTCTGTCACCACTTCATGGAACTTCTTGTTCCATTGCATTGGTGCTTGCTTTAAGCCATATAGAGACTTTTCTAACAAGCAAACATGATCTGGTTTCTGCTTATCTATGAAACCAGTAGGTTGCTTCATATAGATAATTTCTTCTAGTCTTCCACATAGGAAGGCTGTCCTTACATCCATCTGATGTATTTCCCAATCATTCAATGTTGCTAGGGTCAGTATCATCCTTTCTGTTTTAAACTTGACCACTGGAGAAAAGATTTTCTTATAATATACTCATTCTCTTTGCCTAAAGCCTTTTGCAACTAGTCTTGCCTTGTAGGTTTTAGGATCAGCTTTAGTTACTCCATCCTTGAGCTTGAATATCCACTTGCATTCAATCACCTTAGAGTTTGGTGGCTTAGGAACCAGCTTCTAAGTCTCATTCTTCATTAAAGAAGTATATTCACTTAGGCAAGCCTCCTTCTACTGATCTAAGGTTTCTGGTGCTTCAGATTCAACTGTTTCTGCAACCAAACAGGCATGGTCAACTAGGTTAGTCTCAAAACACCTTTTGTTTGGTATTATCTGCCTTGGTTCCCTATCTCTGACTAGTTGATAGTCCTATAGTGGAGCTTGGGCTTCTGTTGTTCCCTCTTCTTGTTCTGTTCCCTCCTGAGGGTTAGAACTCGAGTCTATTGATTTTTCCACTGCTTCTCTTGTCTGTTCAACAGCTGTTTCTATTTCTCCTCCTTCATATATGGAGGGTGGGACATAGAAGGGAGGCAAACTGTTGTCTAATCCCAGCTGCTATAGGATAGTCTCCTGAACATGCATTCCTCCATCTTTATGCTTCAGTAGTGGGAATTCAGATTCCCTGAACACCACATCTCTGCTTATTTGAGTTTTGTGTGCTCCTGGCTGTAGGATTAGGACCTTATTCCCTTTTATGCCTTCAGGATATCTAGAAACACTCCTTTAATGGCTCTAGGTTCTAACTTTCCTTCTGTTTGGTGGATGTAGGCACTGCATCCAAAAGGTCTCAAGTTAGTCAAATTAAGTTTAGTTCCAGTCCATACCTCTTTAGGAGTCTTGTACTCATTTGCAAATGTTGGTAATCTGTTTATGAGATAAGTTGTTGTTTTGATGACTTCCCCCTATAGTGCTTGAGATAGGCCTAAGGACAGTAGCATGCATCTTGTCTTCTCTAAGAGTGTCCTATTCAATCTTTCTGCTACTCCATTCTGTTGAGGAGTAGCTTTGACTATTCTGTGCCTTTGAATGCCCTTCTTTTCTCAATAGTCATCAAACTCCTTGTTGCAGAACTCCAAGCCATTGTCTGTCCTCAAACACTTTAGTTTCTTTCCAGTTTGGTTATCCATCAGGGTGTGTCACTTGATGAATGCTTTTAGTGCTTCATCTTTAGACTTTAGGAGATAGATCCAGGATTTCCTGGATCTATCATCAATAATTGACATAAAATATCTCTTACCTCTCATGGTTTGAGTCTGTGCTGGTTCCTATAGGTCACTATGAGCATATTCCATGCTGCTGGTGGCTTTCCTTGCAAATTTTGGGAAAGGAGTTCTGTGGTGTTTATCTAGGATACACCCTGAACAGAAGTCAATCTTCTTTACAGTAATGTTTGGTAGCATGCCTTGTTGCTCCAGGTGCTTAAGACTCTTATTCCCTGCATGTCCGAGTCTTGCATAGCATAGGATTGTTGAGTTTAGCTCCTTTTCCTCTACTGTTAGGTTGATTTCTGTAGTTCCTTCAACATAGTACAGGCCTCCTCTCTCAATTGCCCTTATAACCACCTTTCCATCCTTGATGATTTCTCTTAAACCATCCTTGGACATGATCTTGTATCCTTACTTGTTAAAAGCACTTTCAAATAAAAGATTTCTTCTAATTCCAGGGACATATCTCACACTGCTCAATTTCCTTCTCTTTCCATCATACATCTTGATGGAAATATTGCCAATGCCTTTGATATCTTGCTTCCCTGCATCAGCCATCCTTACTTTGGCTGACAAGTTCTCAAATGTAGAGAACCACTCCCTGTGGGGAGTTACATGCATTGTACAGCTTGAATCTAGAATCCAATCTGTTATGACTTCATCTGCTTCAGCTGTTAATGCAATAATCTCGTCTCCACTAGATTCTTCTAGTCTTTCAACACTTCTTGCATCACCTTTCTGTGCCTCTTTGTCCTTCTTCTTCCTGCAATCCCTTGCAATGTGTCCTACTTTGTCACAGTAGTAGCATTTTGTACCTTTAGCTTTATTCTTTTTCTTATCATCATCACTCTTGTTCTGTTTACCCTTTACTTTAGTTTTCTGCCCACCTTTCTTTGAGCCATTTTGTGCTGATTTGTTCTCAGATCTGTTGTCCAAGAACATCACTTCTAGTTCCTTTTTAAAGTGATTATTGTCTATCACTTCCTCCATCAAAGAGTCAAGAACTCTCTTTACTGTTAGAGCATCACCACTAACATGCTTAACCACCTTTCTGAACGAGTTATCCTCCTGTGGTAGTGACTTTAGAATCACCACTGCTTGGTGTTCTTCAAAAATTACCTCCCCAGTGGCTTCAAGATCTTAAATTAGTTTGAAGAAGTAATCCAGATTATCTTTTAGAGTTACCGTTGTGTTCATCTTGAAGTTGGCAAGGTTATGCAGCAATGTCATCTTATTTGGTAGGCACCTTTTGGAGTAGATCTCATTCAATTTGTCCCATAACCTTTTTGCTATGTTGCAATCTTTTACCTTTCTGATGACAATCGGTGAAAGAATTAGCTTGCAATGTGCTAATCTTGCCTTCTTGAGATTTTTCACAGTATCTTGTTCATCTTCATATGTTGCATCTATAGCCCCAAAGTACTCATAGAATTCAAGAAGGGCTTGCATCTGTAATTTCCAGATTGCAAAGTCCTCCTATCCTGTGAGTACTTCCATCTCTTTTCTCACCATCTTGTAGGTTCTTTGTATAGACTTGTGCTTGATCTTTCTTCTTTGATGGATTCTTTGACTTGTGAATGTGGACAGAAACTTTGATGACTCTGATACCAATCTGTTAAGAACTTTGCTATACTTTCTGTATTATTTTCTAATCTGATGATGTTTGCTGCTTGGACTTTCTTTGATTGTTGCAGAAATGGAAATTACAAGAAAAGTAAAGACACTAAAAAATTACTTGGTTCGATAGCACACAGCTATCTACATCCAAGGGTCGAAACTCACACACTGGATTTTACTAATATCAAGGAAGAAGAAATACAAGAGATTGGGTGTTTACAGAACGCCTGCAAGAGTTTTTCAAACTCTCTAGTATCCTCAGTATGTACTCTAACACTCTCTGTTTTTTCTCACTTGAAACATATAAATGTAATCTTTTTGGGAGACTTGTAAAATGTAATGTTCTAATGTATTGAACTCTGGTCCTATTTATAAGTGTTGAGGGATAATGCTGCCTTCGGATATGCTTTGATTAACTCAATGCATGCTTTCCTCACGTGATCACTAATGTATCTTCTGCTGTGCATTTTATGTAGAAAGAATAAGTCTGCGTTTTTGGCTTTTGATGCGTGTCCCATGTGTTGTCCATGTGCATGAGTTATGCCTTTAATGAAGTGCTGCGCTTTGCCTCTTTAATATGTATGTCTTCCATGTGCCATTCACGTGCACCACTCATACCTCCTTTATGCTGTGCGTTTTGAACATAGATCAGATTGCCCTTTTTTTTTTCTTTCTTCTCTTCCACTTTGAACTCCATAGTCTTCCTTCTTCACTTCACACACACACACACGCTCACTTCGTTCCAAAAACCCAAATCTTTGTTCTGGATCTGACGTGATTATGTGAAGGTTTATGGAGAATCTTGTGTTTTTCTTCACATAAATGAACTTTACAAAGCTATGTGACCAGTCTAACAAGAAAGGTTGATAAAGAAAGAATGGAGCAAATTCAGGAAAGCTATGCATGTTTCAAAGGACATCCCATGTTTCTTTTTGGTTATGAGTCACTGTTCATTCAAAAAGATTGGAAAATCATTTAATTAAGGGTTCTTTTTGATATTAATTAGTTATAAATGGAAGATCGCGTGTTTTATGCGAAAACAGTAAGATGGAGATATCTGTTGTTGGTCTATCCGTCCATGGAAGATGTTTTAGCAATTTATAATGACACTGATTTCCACACCACTTTCTACTGTTGAATACGATAAAAGTGTTACTACATATAAAAATAAACTTCCAGTACATGTTAAAACCAGAAATGCCACAAATTGATCATATGAGACACTAGGATAGAGCAAAGTTGGCTCACAACTGAAGGATAATCTGCTACCAAGTGAATGGTCATCCTCTCTGCAATGAAGTAAACGAAGCATTCATACTCCAAACGACCAAGCAACCAATCACAGCTTACACAAAAACAAAGACACTCAGATTCATAAGCTGGAACTGGAAGCCAATACAGAAAGAGCATAATGTAGCAAAACAAGAGTTGATGTTTGCAAATTTAAGCAGAGAGTACGATTTGCAAATTTAAGCAGAGAGTATGAAACAGTAAAGTATACCATTTACCAGAAATTCATGGCATATCTAGTCAGAAGGGAAAGCAGCAGACAGCAATTCCTCATCCTCCATGAAAATCTCCAGATTCTTGGATTTCATAAGGAATTGAACTGCTTCATCGTCGAATTCCAGTAGGCAGGCCAACTTAATCAGTTCGGCTAGTACATCTACATGATCTTCCTTATCCCATAACACACCCTTTGCTATTTCTTCAGCGAAACATGTTGCAAATGAAATGAGATTTTTCCTCCCACCTGTACTGCCCATCTTGTGAGTGAATAGAGTTGAACTCTCTCTATCCCAACGAACCATTTGGCTTGCTCTTACGGTCACAACTTCACCAGAAGTCAGTGATAAACTATAGCATATAGTAAAAGGCTCCAAAGTCTCCATGATGGTGAGATTGAGGAGGCACTGGACTGTTTCATGCCTCTTTTGTGCTTCCATATTCAATGGACCAGC
>JANZXR010049982.1:0-13012 GCA_027575705.1 Erythroxylum echinodendron | reverse complement strand
AGCTTAGGCTCTTTTGGTATTTAAGTTACATGCCAAAAATGCCCTCAATTCAATCCTATGCATTTTTCCATAAACTGCTATGCTTAATTTAACGAAAAAAATTTCAGGGGGCCAACAAGGAAAGGTGGTCATAGCCCATGCCAAACCCAACTAGTCACGAATGGCATTCTAAATAGAACTAAAGAAAGAACAGCTAAAAAATAAGTGATCAACAGACTCTTATTTAACACCACACAAGCAACAAGTACGGTCAATGTTAAGGAACATCAAATTATCCATAGTTGGCAATCTGTTACAAAAACCAAGCCAAGCAATGAAGGAGAACTTAAGAGGTATATAATTTTCTAGATAAAAGGCATCCAGGGCCGTTTAGGAAGTTTCACCTGCTCATATACCATCCCATAAGAAAGTTCATCATTGATACAAAGTTTTTGCAACCTACGCACCACCTCGCCACGGCTACCTAACCTGTCCACCAAGGTATCCCGAATTAAAGCTAACTTTTTCATCAAAGGTGAATCTCGAGTAAGAGGTTCTCACTCCTAAAATGAAGTCCCCCTTAAATACACTTTATGAATCCACTGCACCCACAATGTCTCAGCCTTGAATTGAATGTTCCAAAGCACCTTTGACAATAAAGCCGAATTCAAAATCCTGCAGTTCTTCAACTTAAGACCACCCTCATCTTGTGGTACACAGATATCATCCCAAGCTACCTTAAAATACTTACTATCCTACAAGAACAACCTACACATGGAGGTTATTTTATCAAGAATAGATACCAGTATAGGGAACGTCTGAAGCCAGAAAGACTGCACACCCTGAACCACTGATCGAATTAATTCAAGTCAGCCGGCATATGATAACGTCTTCAAGTTCCAAGAATTGATATACGCCTCAATGGCTTCAATCAATGGAGAAAATTGAGCCATCGATACCTTCAGAGGAGCCAAAGGAACACCCAAATACCGAACAGGAAACTTCCCTATAGGAAAATCCACCAACCCCACAATATCATCCCTATCTCGACCAAAAACACTAGCTAAATATAAGTTAGATTTGGAGGGACTCACCATCAACCCCGAGACCCCTTCCAAATCACGCAAAGCATCCGCTAGAACTTTAATAGAGATAACATTACCTCTCGAGAACAACATAAAATCGTCAGCAAAAGCAATATGGGATATACCAAGTTTGGCACACTTCAGATGGTAATTAAATTGAGAACTCATAGTTCTCAATTTAAGCAACCTGGAGAGTCAAACAAAGAATAAACAAGGTAGGGGACATAGGATCACCTTGTCTCAAGCCCCGCTGTCCTCTAAACAAACCATGCAAAGCACCATTTACTGAGATTGAGAATGACACAGTAGTAACACACTTTATAATCCAACCAACAAATCTAGAGGGGAAACCCAAACCCGTCAACACATCCTCCAAAAATGCCCAAGAAACGGTATCATAAGCCTTAGTTAACATACATCTTGGTGAAATATGTTTCCTAATATATCCTCGTACTAGCTCCTGTGCCAAGAATATATTATCCATCATATGCTGGCCAGATACAAAAGCAATCTGAGCAGGATCCACAATACTACCCACAATAGACGTCATACGTTCCTTAAGGATCTTAATAATCACCTTATACACAACATTTGTACAAGAAATTGGTCTAAAATCCTTCATTATCAGGGCATCCTTTGTTTTAGGACTTAAAGTAATAATGGTATAATTTAACTATTTCAGAATGATTAATGATCAAGGACTGCCAGTGGTTGAGTTTGGGAAATTTCAGGGAAATGCAATGGTAGTGTAGTCTCCACTAATTGTTCACGTTCATAGAATGGCTTCAAACAAGAGACATAAAATACTGGATGAATTTTTGTAGTCTGCAGTAAATCAAATTTGTAGGCTATGGGTCCTACTCGTTGTAATATGGTGAATGGCCCATAAAATTTGGGCAGCAGTTTAAATTGATGATGAGCAACCAAAGAGAGATGGTGATACAGTTGGTGATACAAAGTTCACCTTGGGACTTGAACTTTTACCGAAGTTGATCGCCAATACCCTTTACACAACAACCTCACTTAGGTTTGCTTAAGCAAGACTTCAGTCTTCAATGACCCTCGAAATGTTTACCTCGCACCTTCAAGGAAACAATGCTACGAAAGCAATAAGAAAATAAAGGCAATCAGAAAATAAGAGAGATACGATAAAACCAACTTTTATATTACTTTCCCTCAAAAGAATACAAGGAATACTCTCTCTGACTGAATGATGAGAGTAAAGTTCGAATGAGCTATATATAGGCATTCTAGCTTAGAAGCCAAGTTATATTCAGAATCCCACTTAAACTGAACTGCCTAAGATTGTGCTAAGATCACGTCTATCTCTATCAAGTTACATCACGTTGACTAATTGGATGACATCTCCATCCAAATAGGACTCTAACTGATAAGATAGAATCTAAAAGATAACAGAAAGATAGAGTTTACATTCAAATAGGAAACTAGCATTCTTATCCTCGAAAATCTCCATTATCTTCAGATGTTGAGTTTCATTGTAACTCTAACTCCTAATTGTCGCTACATCATCCAAGATCTCCCCATGATCTCTATCTGCTGATGATGGAGCGTGATCTTGCCAAAGCTCACATAGCACACTGGTCTGATCCAATGCTTCTCACATCAGGTCCGCTAATCTTGGTCCATTCATTCGAGCATGGGCCAAGTCTTTAGTCCATCGAGTCCTTAGTTTGGGTTGAGTCATTCTTCACAAGGTCTGAGACTACCAAAATTCACACCAAGTTCGATCCCACTCACCCATATTTGCCTTAGTATTTTCGGATGTCTCCCTCATGCGTGTAATCCAGCTAACCTTCCTCCTAAGGTGCATCTTGAACGTTGCTGAGAAGTGCTCCGAAGTTTAAGGGTCTTACAAACCACCCCCACCAGATGGATTCAACGCCCTCATCGAATTAGTCTGTTAGCACTCCTCCATAAGTGGTTTCTTCAAAGGCTCCTTAATTAGCTCTAGAAGGTGGTAACAAGCCCTTATATCAATTGGCACTTTACCCATATACCATTTTCTCAATCCATCAAGGTTGTCTTTGCTTCCACTTGGATTTGCCTTCTCAAGGCTCACCGTACCCACCAAAGACAAGTAGAGAAGAGCTCCATCCGTTGAGTTTTCCTTGTCACCTTGATCCTCTGCGATCTTGGCAATGATATGCTCCTTATTTGCCTTCTGTTTCGGGCTTTCTTGAGCATAGTTTGGCTCCTTTTCAATGATCATAGCCAACACTTGTGCTACCGGTATTGTAGTCTCTTTCGACCCACCAATGAATCTACAACAATTAAAAAAGAAGGATTTTTCATCATGCATAACCATCATACCTCCCAAACTTGGGTACAACACCGTCTTTGTTGCCTTAAGGAAGTCGATCCCTGATATTATTTTGAAATCCTCAAGTGGTATGATCAAATCTTGGCACACTAACTCCCTATGCATACCGGGACGTTATAAGTAGCTCCCATCACCGCTTGTGCCTTATCTGTAGGGGTTCCTAACTTTGTCAGGGTCTTGGACACTCTAGGCCCTAACTTACATACCATTCTGCCATGAAGGAATGTGACACACCCGTATCTACCATCACAGTTACCTCTATCCCATTAACCTGTATTCTCACATACATTAGATCATTATAGGGATTAGGTTCTTTACTAACCACATTCAACAACACAATCAAATTTAGAGCCGCAATCATCCGAAGATTGTCCCTCTTCTTCAACTATCAGGGCATTTAGCTTCTCTTTCCTCAAACATTCTCTTGCATAATGTGATCCATCACACAGATAATAAACAATCTTGCCTTTTTTGGAGGACGTCTCCCCATGCTCGGAGCCACCATTTTGCTTACTTTTCTCCTTAAAGTCTCCCTTCTTGGAATCCTTCTTCTTCTTCCCCTCGATATTCTCCTTTTGAGCATGGTCTTTGCCCTTACAAAAATTAAAGGAGCTTGCTTTAGTTTCCTTCATCGCTCGAAAGTCTACCAAGGCATCAACGACTGTGATTGCACCAACTACAACCTTCACATTTTGCCTTCGCACTCCATTTGCATCCACAGTTGTAACCCGGACAACAAGTTAAAGAGCTTGTCCTTGTTTGACATGTTTTCAGTATTAAGTAATAGAGAACTAAAAGACTTAACATAGTCTCTAACCGAACCTTCTTGTTTCAGTTTCTTCAAGGCATCCCTCGCAAGCCATGAAGTATTCAACGGAAGAAATTGATCCTTCAACTCCTTCTTTATGAGCTCGCACGTATCCATGGGAGTTCTACCCGCACTGGTCTTCGTAGAAGTCCTTGTCCTCCACCATAGCTTGGCATCCCCATCCAAGTACATGGCAGTCATATTGACCTTCTCAGTATCGGGCACCCTAGTAGTCACAAAGTATTGTTCCATATCTCACAAGAATTTCTCAAGCACCTTGGCATTCTGCATGCCTTCAAACACCTTAGGATCACATACCTTCACCGCTGAAGGTTTTGGTGATGAGCTTTTCGTACGACCAGCATTTGTTGCAATGGCACGCCTCAGTACTATGATCTCGAACTAAGCCTCCTCATGTACTTTCAACAAATACACCATCTATTGTTGCAACTACCGAATCTGATCCTCCATCGCCTCAAATCGCGATTGATAGGATGGGACTGATTCTTGCAGGCGATTGATAGGATGGGTCCTCCTCCTCTCCCGTAGGAATCGGTTCAATAAGTGCCTCCACCCTAGTCACTATTTCTGTCAAGTTGCCTACTACCATCCTGAAATATGACTCTGATACCAGTTGATACAAAGATCACTTTAGGACTAGAACTTTCAACGAAGTTGATCACCAATACCCTTTACACGATAACCTCACTTAGGTCCGCTTAAGCAAGACTTCAGCCTTCAACAACCTTCGAATTGTTTACCTCGCACTCTCGAAGAAATAATGCTATGAAAGCAATAAGAAAATAATGGCAACTAGAAAACAAGAAAGATACAGTAAAACTAACTTTTATATTACTTTCCCTAAAAAGAATACAAGGAATGTTCTCTCTGACTAAATGATGAGAGCAAAGCTCGAATGAGCTATATATAGGCATTTTAACTTGGAAGCTAAGTTACATTTAGAATCCCAATTAAACTAAACTGCCTAAGATCGTGCTAAGATCACGTTTATCTCTATGAGATTACATCACGTTGATCAATTGGATGACATCCCCATCTTTACATTCAAATAAAAAACTTGCTTTTTTATCCTCGAAGATTTCCACTATCTTCAGATGTTTAGTCCCACTGTAACTCTAACTCTTAGTCGCCACATCATCCAAAATCTCCCCATGATCTCTATCTACTGATGATGCAGTGTGATCTTGCCGAAGCTCACATAGCACACTAGCTGATCCAATGCTTCCCAAAACAAGTCTGCTAGTCGTGGTCCATTTATCTGAGCATGGGCTAAGTCCTTAATCTATCAAGTCTTTAGCCTGGCTTGAGTCAATCTCTACAAAGTCTGAGACTCTACCAAAATTCGCACTAAGTCTGATCCTAGTTGCCCATGTTTGCCTTATTATTTTAGCATGCCTCCCTCATGCGTGTAATTCAGGTAACCTTCCTTCTAAGGCGCATTGTGAAGGTTGTTGAGAAGTACTCTAAAGTTTAAAGGTCTAACAATTGGAGACGAAGGAGAGCCTTATCCTTCGTATTGTATTCCAACTTACGGTGCTTGGCATCATAGACAATTTTCAGTTTTTACTAGGTATGTAATAAATTTTATCGTAAAGATTGCAACATCTGATCTCGAGATTACTAGGCTTGATCTACTGTATCTAGCTTGGAGATACCAGGGCAGTAAAAGAGCAAACGGGGTGGTGGACGCCTATAAACCACTTCAAAAGGGTAGCTCGCAAGGAAGAGTGAAAGCTTGTATTGTAAGAATACTCATCCCAAGCTAACCAATCCATCCATTTAGTAGGATGAGCATTATTAAAGCACTGCAAATACATTTCCACAGTTCGATTAATGACCTTTGTTTGGCCATCAGATTAGGAATGGTAGGCTGAAATAAAACATAGCTTGGTTACACTGAGTTGGAAGAGTTCTTTCCAAAAAATGCTTGTAAAGGGGACATCTCTATCGCTAACTTTTGGCAGGTAATGTAATTTGAAGATATTATCAAAGAAAAGACGGGAAACACTTATAGTAGTATAGGGATTAGATAGGGGTAGCAAATGACAGTACTCAGAGAAGCGATCCACAACCACTAAGATAACATTTTTTTCATGTGAGGTTGGTAAGCCGTCCATAAAGTCCAAAGAGATATCTGCCCATATTTGTTGTGGGATTGCAAAGGTTGGAGTAGCCCTGCTGGTTGTAATGTCTCCACCTTGTGCTGTTGAAATGTTGCACAAGACCTGGAAAAATCTTGCACATGTCTTTTCATACCAGTCCAATGAAAATCCATGGCAATGAAAAAAAAGGCTTTTCTGATATCCCTCATGACCTTGATTATAAAAGGCTGTCAAAACCAGTTAAAGGGTGGGGGAGTTAACTGCCAAATGCAGTCAATTTTTGTAAAAGAGAAGGCCTTGCTTAAAGCTCCATGCTGCTGTCGATGTTCCCTGTTGGACACTGCTAATTAAGTATTGCAGTGCAGGGTTCATTTTGCTGCTCATAGCGGATTGCATCACATAGGCTTAACTGTGGCATGGATGTGGCTAAAAGGCTTGCATCATTTGAGTCCTGTCGTGAGAGGGCATCTGCTACTATATATGTCATCTAGCCTTGTATTCCACTGAAATGAATAGTCCATGACTTTACCAAGCTAGTGTTGTTGTGATGGTGCGAGAAGACGCTACTCCAACAAAAATTTCAGGCTATAGTGATTTGTCTAAACTACAAAAAGTGCTCCCCACAGGTATGAATGTCAGTGTTTGATGGCCTTAACAAGGCAAATAAGTTCCTTCCCATATGTCGGAAGATGCTTGTGACGTGCTACCATCGCCATACTGAAGAAGGCAATTGGTTTTTCATTTTGCATCAAGATTGCACCTATTCTTATGTCAGAAGCATCACACTCAATATAAAACGTATTAGAGAAATTAGGGAGTTCTAATACAGGTGCAGTTGTCCTAACAGTCTTAAGGTTGGCAAAACTTTGTTCGGATTGAACAATCCAGTTGAAATAGTTTTTGCGGAGCATGGCAGTGAGTGATGCAACAATGGAACCATAATTATGGATAAACTTACAATAATAACCGATGAGACCTAAAAATCCCCACAAAGCCCGAATGGTTGAAGGTTTGGGTCAATCAATCATAGCAACAATTTTTTTAGGATCTGCAAAAACACCTTCAGTAGAAATGATATGTTTCAAGTAAGCAAGTTGAATCTGTCCAAAAGAGCACTTTGTTTGCTTGAGGATGAGATGGTACTTTGCAAGTATTTTAAAGATAGCGTGCAAGTGATGAAGGAGCTCTGCCTGAATACTACTGTAGACAAGAATGTCATCAAAAAACACAAGTATGAATTTCCTTAAGTGAGGCTGAAATACCTCAGTCATCAATGCTTGAAAAGTTGACGGAGTATTTGTGAGCCTAAAGGATATGACAAGGAATTCAAAGTGGCCATGATGGGTGTGGAATGTTGTTTTCTCCATATTTTCCGCATGCATTCGTACTTGATGATAACCTGTTCGCAAATCCAATTTGGAAAAATATTTGGCCCCAAATAATTCTTCCAATAATTCATCAATCACCAGGATTGGAAATTTATATTTGATGGTTTTGCTATTTAATTCTCTGTAATCGACGCACAATCTCCAAGTGCCATCAGATTTAGCGAAGAGTAGGCATGGCAATTATGGTTCGGCCCGGCCGACCCGATCCATTTTTTTGCCCAGGTTGGGCGGGCCACGAGTCAACTCGTGATTGGCCCATTTTTCAAAACGACGTCGTTTTGAATTTTTTAATTTTCCAATGGGCCGAATCGCGGGCCGACCTATCCCATCCTGCCAGACCACCGTGGTCCCCTTGACTTGGCCTAGCCCATTGACATGCCTAGGGCAGGAGAGGAGAATGGTGATTGGCTAGGCTGAATTAATCCTTGTTGGAGCATTGCAGAATATTGTTTCTCTATTTCCTCCTTTTGGGCATGTGGGTATCGATAGGGTCGGACCACCACTGGTTTTGCTCCTGGTTCCAAGACTATTCTATGATCACATCTCCGAGAGGGTGGAAGTCCTCTGAGCTCCTTGAAGATTGAAGCAAAGTCACAAAGAAGTAGCCTTATCTCTTGTTCATGATTTTCCTCTACAGTAAGGGTGTGAAGTTGGCCTACGAGTCTTCATGCCTTGTAAGTCTACCTGTCTCCCATAGTTAGTAAAAGACATACGCATGGCCAAAAAATCCCATGAAATGGGTCCCAAGGTTTTCAACCAATTGACACCTATCACCACGTCAAACCCACTTAGAGATAAAACAAATAAATTTATAGGGAAAAGATGATTTCCTAACCAGAGTGGGATAGCTTTTCTTTGTCTTGGACTTTTAATTCTTTCGCCATTTGCCACTATTACTTGCATCCCAACGTGATTCTGTACTGGAAGGTTGATTAATGAAACAACCTTGGCATTAATAAAGCTGTGAGTATTGCCAGAGTCAACCAAAACCCAAACTGGATGTCCATGAATGTTGCCTTTCAGTCGTATAGTTTGCGAGGGGCTGATGCCAATGATGACATTTAGTGATATTTCTGGAGGGTTAGGATTTTGAATAGGTTCTATCACTTCATCATGTTCTTCTTCCTCCACGGTTTCAATCCAAAAGAGTTTTTTGCATTGGTGTCCTCCAACGTATGGTTCATCACAATTAAAACAGAGGCCCTTGAGACGCCTCTCTTCCATTTTAGCCCTGGTCAATTGTTTCACAAATCTGGAACGAGTGTTAGGTAATGATTCAAAAGGTTTTGCTCGTCGTAGCTCAAGTGGGGGCCCTCGATGGGGCTGATTCTTGCGCTCATAAAGTCGAGACATACAAATATGGCAAGATCAGGCGAGTCATGAAGCTCAACTTCAATAGCAATGTAATCAGTAAGGCCACTTATATAGAGCCCAACAACTTTTCCTGGTATTCAGCAACAGATCCTCGCTGTTGTATATAATATATTTTTTATACGAACCACTCTTTTGTTATAAAATAAAAACTAATTAAAGTCGTTAATTTAATGTCTTAGAAGTTTTAAGTTTAAATATAATAATCTTTTATATATAATTACCTCTCTTCTGTTAAACAGAGATTAATGAAAAAAATTTAATAGACAAGAAAACTCTCTTAAATAAAAAAAGTTGCTTTCATAATATACATCGGACAATACAAGCCTAAATGATGTTTACATTTTTTGTTTAAAGGAAAAGATTAGGAAAAACAAATTCTAACAGCAAAACTAGGCGTCTCTGACTCTGTACAACATTGAAAATGAATTTTGCCTTTGATTTCATATAACTTTATTGAACATAGTGTAATGCCATGTGATGTGACTCTGTTTACGTGGTCAAGTGGAATCGCGGTTACATAGGTTGTAACCAGAGATAAGAGAGCTAACAGCGAAAGCTATAAATGCCAGGAAAGCCATTGCTACCGAAGCAGTTGCCATTTCAGTGAACCGGTCCTTTCCCCAATTTGATTGCCAGTCGTCCGCCCTTGTTGCTGCTGAAGACGATGCCGATATCAGTAGGTACGCTAGTATCTGCAATGTTTTCAATAGAGATATAAACCCCATTCCAAGTTTGCAAATTCAGGATAAGCTATGTTTGATTAATCATCGCACAAGTTAGCAGATTTGGACCCATGCTAACTTAGTAACAACAGAAAACTTAAAAATGACTGCCACTCGATTACAATCTCCCACAACTAGGCTCCTTCAACTGGAACACTTGCCATAGTCCTATACTCGAGTCATGTCTCAAGGTTCAAACACACAGCATCATCAGCTGCCACCCTAACACATATGTCTAATGTTTTAAATTGCAGATGATGCAGGTACAATCATGGTAACAATCCGGAACGCAACCGCGATATTGCGGCTGAAATTTAAAACAATGCATGTCACCATATAGGCAATTCCACATCCTTGTTCCACCAAAGTCATCAGTCAAATGAAACTGTGAACTTCAACTATCTACAGTACATCCCTTGAACCATATAACCAATGTTTTATATTAATTTATCTAAATTAAGCCTGCATTATTCATAATTATGAACCTTGCATTCACCTTAAACTGATGTTTCACCATGAAAAACTGTAAAACTTGCCTGGTCCAGAGAGAAGTTAAAGTGACGACGTAGATGGTGACGAATGACATGCTTCCCAGTTACTAAACGGTAGCCTAGATCATAAGCTTGAAACCCTGAATACACAAATCCAATCACATTCACAGATAGGCAATACCTGTCAAAAACACCCAGATGCGTTTTTATCAGTACAACTTCAAAAGATTAAACCTTTCAAAGTTTGTGGATACAGATAGTGACCTGTACTCTTTATATCGATCAAAAGAGTCACCACTCCAACCCTGAGTCTTATCAGCTGCCATAACAGAGAACGAAATCAAACACAAAACGACCTCGCTTAATCGAAACCCTAATTCCCCAATCCTCACCATCTCTTCTCTACGCGAACTTCTTAAAATCGACGCCACCGTCCCCGATCTCCGCTCCGCCCCAACCTCATTCACAGTCTTTGCCCTTTCCTCTCTCATCGCCCTATTCATCATAACCACCGGCGGACGATTCTCCGCCTTCTGTGCCGATGCCGACTTTACCGCCGCGTTCTCGATTGGAAGCTGTGAGGTCAGAGGGGAGCATTGAGTAAACTTATCAACGGCGACGATGGCCTTGGAGTTATCGATCACGGGTGGCGGCTTCTCCGGCGAATTAATTGGAGAGGCATAGGGAGGGGTCTCCGGCGGGTCGCCATGGTCGGATGGGAGAGGCGAGTGGAATCGGAGAGGTGAGTGAGGCGAGTCAAGATGAGACAACTCTGAGTTGGATGAAGAAGAGCGCCCCATGTTGTTTGGGATTTGGATTTTGGGTTTGGATTTGGGTTCCACCATCTTCGCCGTAAGATTTAGCCGGCTTTAAGGGACAAGTGCTGTATATAAGAGTTCAGCGTGTTGCCGTTTGGCTAGTGAGAAAATGGCTAAAGGTGTGAGAAAGAGAGAGAAAAAGAATCTGAGAGAAGAGGCTTTACGCTCATGTTATGCTTGTGGGCCCACCACAAGATAGATATTTGTATTTAGGTACAAACGAATACACGATTTACGATGTTTGAATGCAACGAGAACTCGACACGTCATCCTCGTTTACCTTGTTGGAATTTGGCGATAGGACATTGCCTACGGATCTAATGGAGTTGACAAGTGCTTTACGCTTTCATATAAACGGATGAAGTGTTTTTATTATATTTTATTAAATTTTATTTATATATTTATATAAAATTTATATAAATGTATAGATGAAAATTTAAAGAATATTATTAAAATAGAATAAATGAATTAAAAGATTTGATGAATATTTAAAAAGGCTGATATTTTAAGTAACATATTGCCCGCACTTCAAGACTGAAAAAGTATGAACTTTTTTTGGGACCAAAATATGACTTTTTCAAATCTCAAATTTCTAATTAATTGAACTTAATTAAAAATTTTCATACTTTTATTAATTTTAAAATTAGGGTTAAATTTTAAAAAATGATGATTAAATATTTAAAATTTTAATTTTTTTCAATTCTAATTCGATGTTAATATCTTTGTTAACGTTGTTGATGTAACTTACCATACAAGACAGATATTCTTAACACTTAAATAAACTAACTAGAATTTTTATTAAAAAATAGTAAATGGATTAAATTTTGATGTTTTTAATTAGGTCTAATTTTTTTAATTGAAAGATACTTTTTTTGTGCAAGGAAATTGAATAGTTGAAGAACAAGTGGGAAATTGCAAAATTAGGAACTTTTTGGCAGGATTCTTTAACCGAATTGAGAGTGCGAGTTTAGCTTTATGGGCTAAAAGCACAAATTCCTCATCCAGCTTTTGATTCACTTGTTTAGCTGTGAAAAAAGATATCTTGAAGAAAGGACAATGCTTACTTAACAACATTTACTCAGGACAGGAGCATATGTGCTGAGTATATGCATATGAAAAGAAGGCAAAGCAGCCAGCCATCACAAGAAAAGAAACATAAAAAGATGCAGTGGTGACAATCTTAGTGGAGGCCTGAAAAGAAACAAGGAAAGAATAATAATATCTTTTTCTTGTTGAGGGAATTCATGACCGAATCAGTGTCTTAAATAAGAAAAAGAAACCACCACTTGTAG
The DNA here is from genome assembly GCA_027575705.1 of Erythroxylum echinodendron. Lineage (NCBI taxonomy): Eukaryota > Viridiplantae > Streptophyta > Magnoliopsida > Malpighiales > Erythroxylaceae > Erythroxylum > Erythroxylum echinodendron. Next base: position 591 of record JANZXR010049982.1, on the reverse strand, counting down.
GACGTCTGGCTGTCAACTTTTTTTGCTCCTAATGGGGCTTGCTTGCTTCACCACTTGAATCTCTCTTTGGGGATGTTCACAAAGTCCAATCGTCCTAAGCATACTGTCACACATGTATCCACCTAAGTTTCAGGATTCTGTGACACCAATTTTGGACAATGGGACTAGAAAGAGCACAGCAGGGCCCTAAAGCTCACATTAAGTAGCACTACAAAAAAAACATAAATTAGCATAGGAAATTTACAGACGGAATAAAAACCGTAGCTATTTACTGACAGAATTTAAAAGACCGTCGGTACATACGTCGTCAAAATTTAGATATAGCGACATAAATAATTGTCGTCGGTAAAAGTAGAGGGAAGGAATTTTGTGCAAAATCTCCGACGACATATAGCGACAACGTAACCATTACTGTCGGAAAAAATTGCTGGAATGTTTCCCGCAATTAAATAGCTTCGGACATTTACTGACGACAGCTGTTCTGCCGATGATATTAATATTAATATTAATATTAATATTATTATTATTATTATTATTATTATTATTATTATTATTATTATTATTATTGTTGTTGTTGTTGTTGTTGTTGTT
>JANZXR010049961.1:0-13012 GCA_027575705.1 Erythroxylum echinodendron | reverse complement strand
ATGTTAGTTACATTTCAAGTATTGTTAGCTTCAGTATTTTATGTATTTTGGAAAATTTGGTGTTAGGGCTTGGAATGAGAGTATAGATGATGAGAGTTGAAATTAGATGTACGATAAAAAGGAAAGATAAGGTTGTAGTGATTGATGAAAGTTAGTTGTCTTTAATGTATTAAAGAGTATGATGTTAATGTATTATGAGATTTTCGATTAAATGCTGGGTTATATGTGTTCTGAATAGGAGTTGGACTCCTGAAATGGGGCCCAACATATAATGACTGACAAGCTAAATATTAACATAATTTGTGTTAAAAGTCATTAAGTCAGGTTTATATTGAAGGGTGGTACACACATTTGCATATCATTAATGAGAAAATATTTTTTAAAATTAAAATCTTGAGATTCATTTATTGGTATGATTAATTAGGAAATTTAATTCAACTGATTAGAAATTTGTATGAAAAGTCTTTAAGTTAATAGTTATTGTTAAGAGTTTTAATTCAATTAATTACAAATTTTTAATTTACTTGAATATTTTATTAATTATTATAAGAGAAAATTGATAAAACCAAATTCATTAACTATAGAAAATTTTACTGTAGACGAATGATTATTTAAATCATTTTACAAAAAAAGCTGCAATTTACAAAATCAGCAGTTGGATAGACTGAAGAGTAGAGACTAAGAGAGCATCATCTAATTGATTAATTGTATTTATTGGTAAGATCGTCAACAGTTTGGATCCAATCATCTGTATGTACAAACATTATATTTAGTAATATAATATTAAAATAAAAACAATATTTAGTGATGTAATATTATATAAAAAAATTTAAAAATACCTTCATCTTTATATATTTGATCAAAATAATCTGCAATTGGTCGATTAATACCTGTGGCTGTAGGAAAATAAAAAATATAATATTAAATAAGATAATATAAAGATAGATAAAATAAATGAATTAAAAAGAAAAGAATTTATCATCAATATCTTCATTATTTAACCAACTTTGAGCGCACATAAGAGCTTTCACAGTGCAATAATGAAGTCGACCACGATAAGGAGTAATGACCACCACTAGTACTAAATGCAGACTCTAAAGCAACGGTTGATGATGGAATAACTAACAAGTCCCGTGCAATGGCTTACAAGATCGGATAATTATATGTATATGTCCTCCACCATGACAATATATAGAACGACTCACCTTCAATTTTAGGAACACAATCTGTGGAAAAACATTTATCTAACTCTATCGTAATGTAAGAAATCCTAGCCCTTTTCTCTTTCAAAAAGTTTGAAAGAGAATCTGTCAATAATGAGTCATAAGAAAAGGTCGAACTTGAAGTTGAAACTGAAGTCTGAGTTGAGCTGCTTGCATCTCAATCTTGAGTTTATTGCATTATCACTTCATAATCATGAAACAATTGATACCATAATTGTTTCATGGTATGTAGATGCTTTTAAGTTTCACCACTGTACAATGCATTATAAATATATTCAACTTGTATCTCGGATCCAACACATACAATACTACAATAGTATCTCTAACTTTAGACCAATAAGAATTAAACTTCTCCATTATACACTTCGCCATAGTCCGAATCACTGCATTAGAGTCAAACATCACAATGATAAAACATGCTTTATGTTGGACATAGTGCTAAAGATACAGTGTGAAATTATATATTTTGTTCCTGAAAATAATTCAGTCCAGTTGTTGAATAATTTCAACTTCATACAAAGTTCTCTAGCCAAGTCCCATTAATCCTCTGATAGTACACAGGTATACTAAGAATCCTTTTCGGCTAGTCTAATAAATAGCTGAGCATACAGGATTGTTGACTTCAACATCTTAAAGGTTGAGTTCCATCCTGTAGGACAATCCAAAACCAACTTCCTTGTGCAAGGAATGCCTAGATTTATGCAACATCTTCAAAAGTTTCAACTCTTTTAGGAGTTGCACTCCAATATAAAACATTATCACAAGTACACTCTATTGCTTCGTTTATCGTCTCGAACCCAACCTTCACAATCAAGTTAAGAATATGTGCAAAATAACGCATATGAAATAACTTACCTTTGGCCAATAAGCTCCCAACTTGCATCTTACCCTTTAACTTCTCAATTATAGCATCATTTGTGTTACAATTATCGACTGTGATAGAAGATACTTTGTTGTCGATGTTCAAATTCATCAAACAGTCTTTCAACACGTTTGCCAATTTTTCACTTGTATGCAGTGTCAGTACATAAATGAACCTATCAAGAAAAAGCGTACCAACATGAATCATAAATTCATAAAATAATGAAAAAATAAAATGATAACAATATTAAAGAATATAAATTACCTCAAAAATTTATTGCATAACTTCCAATCATTATCAATAATGTGTCGTCATCGCCATGTACCCTTTTTTTGGTTATCGACTGTCTACATGTCCATTGTTATGGTAATTCATCCTTCAACACTCGACAATGCTCATAATGTTTCTCTCTTATTGTCCCTATAAATTTTGAAAATATCATTCCTCAATGTATTCGGACTTAGAACCTTGAAAGTTGGTTGGAGTGAATTAAGAAATATTGTGAATCTCTTGCTTTCAACCATAGCCAATGGTTTTTCATCTCCAATAACCATATTAGTAATCAAAATTCTTGATCCATTATTATCAAAAGTTGTTAAGGTTATTTCATTCTTTCCTTTCATCAAGTTAGGGGTCAAAAATATTTAACCTCCTAAAACCATCTTTCTTCTAGTATATGATTTTGTATGCCTCTTTAAATGAGACGTCCCACCTTTCGAAACAGTTGAATACAACTTATGACAATAATTGCACTATGCTTTTTCAATTCCGTCGATCGATATAGTCTTCTTAAAATGATTCCAAACTTCGCTTTTATGTTGACTAACTTGAGTTTTATTTGAACTTCTACCATTACTTTGTATCAAAATAGAAGTTTCCACTTCTACCTCCAGTGGTATATTAGAACTCTCAACTGAAAGAATATGTTCATCCATCTTACAAAAATATATAAATATTTGAGGTTAGAAATAAAATATTGAAGGCCATAATCTTATAATAATGTCTATTTTTATTTATTATGAAGGATGTCCTTTATTCACCTAATTCATTAATCCTTATTATAATGTAGCCTATATCTATGAAGTTAAGGATTTTATGTGAAGTAAAGGAAAACTTCACATAAACCACAAGTTGAGGGGGAACTTGATACTCAAAACTTCTTAAGATTTGATGAGGTAAGATTATTGCCCACCTCATTTAAGGAGCTTTGACTCAAAAACTCTATTTGTAACAAACACAAATATAAAGGTCACTTAAAGCCTGGTTTTCCCATGTTACTACAACCTCCTTAAAGTTAGGATCTATCCTGTGTGTAGCAAAACTTCACCTTGTAATCTTTTTGTTTTCACTAAAATTGAAGTCTTTGAATCTTTATAGACATTTACTACTAAATTTTATTAGCAATCTCCTACTTATGAAGTGCTTAGGTAATAAAACTCAATATAGAATGGAAAGTCATCAGCAATTACGCATGTGAATGATCGTAGTTCAGTTTGACAAATTTTAGTGTTTGATATCTCTTATAAAGTTAAGATGCCCTTTCCATTTCCAATTTTATGGATGTTTCTAGACATTCTCTTTTATGCAGTTTGAATTATTTAAATTCCTTTCTGATGTAGGTGGAACCACCTCTAGCATGAACTGGATCTGGACCTTTGAGAAAGGTGCAATTAGCTTCTGCATTCAATAGTTACCTATGGGTGAAGTAGTTGGTGGTTTAAATAACCATGCTAAGTCTCAAATGTAATTTTGAGAATTGTGATAATAAAACTCAATATAGAATGGAAAGTCATCAGCAATTACGCATGTGAATGATCGTAGTTCAGTTTGACAAATTTTAGTGTTTGATATCTCTTATAAAGTTAAGATGCCCTTTCCATTTCCAATTTTATGGATGTTTCTAGACATTCTCTTTTATGCAGTTTGAATTATTTAAATTCCTTTCTGATGTAGGTGGAACCACCTCTAGCATGAACTGGATCTGGACCTTTGAGAAAGGTGCAATTAGCTTCTGCATTCAATAGTTACCTATGGGTGAAGTAGTTGGTGGTTTAAATAACCATGCTAAGTCTCAAATGTAATTTTGAGAATTGTGATCATTTTAGGTTTTTTCAACATTTTTGACAATAATGTTATATTGTCCGTTTCTCTCCACTAAGCCATACTAATCTCAAACATCATACTATCCCTCCCTGTCAACCCCTAAGAAAGCATCATAATGCAACTAACTATAAATGGCAAGGGAAACTACTTTGGAGGTGAAGGTAGAAAAAAGGAATAACAATTTACAGGAAAAGAGAAATCACCAACAAAAGTTTCATCAACAACATTTTGGAGACAAGGCATCACCTTCATGGAAAAGTAGAATCATCAACAACCAAAGTTTATATGAAGAGGAAAGAGAGTAACAAAGAAAGGAAACAGAGCAGAAGGGGAAAGATCTGAAGGAACTTATAAGATTATATATGGTGAGGCTAACGGAACTAAAGGCCGCCTGGATGACCAGGGGAAGGTGGCTAACCATTCTGTAGAAACTGGAGCTGAGGGTGAAAGAAAAGACAATAATTATCAATCATTCAGCCCACACTAATGGAAGAATTATGGTATCCTTTGATCTTAAATTTATAACTTTGGTGAGCAAGACACTCTCAAACTAATACATCTATTGTGATCTTACTCTGAACATATCTCAAAAACATATTAGCGTCATAATGATACGTGGAGCTTATTGGGAGTTTTAAAGATACAAGCTATGGTTGGACTTGGAGAATATTAGCACAACTTGGGAGTTTTGGACTTGAATAGTAACAAGTGTGTTTTTCCCAAACCAAGAAAACTCCAAAAACATTTTTAAAACCCCAGACTGGCTATAATTGCATCAACAACCAAATTACTGGATGAAACCAATACCACTAGGAAATAATGATAATTCAGCAGAGTGGTCGGTGGATCAAAAGAACCAACTAAATGCATCTAAAAAGCTCAACCCTCCATTTATATAACCAACCTGGTCTCAACAACCAGCAATTTAGAACAGATGTTACTTTAACAATTCTAATAACCTTTTAGCTTTCTAAGTTATATTCCCTAAACTTTACATCTTTATGTTGCTTAATTATATGCATATATAAATGATACAGAACACGTTAGAAACACATTACAAACACATTACAATCTTAAAAAGATGTTTTGATTAATATCTGCGACATTTCATCAAACACATTACAAGCATTATCCCATAAGCCCAATATTAACATACAAAGTTCTCAAATTAGCCACATCACATGTCAAGACAATAAAATAACCAAAATGACGAAGAGAGAATGAGAGCTTACCTTCGATGTTGCTAGGACAGACGATATGTGAAAAAAAAGATCGAAGGAAAACTGAAACGTAGCAGATGGAGGTAGGTAGGACACGGTGTGAGGGAGGGAGGCAAATCACAGATAGAGCTAGAGCTGGGCGACTCCCGCCTGAGCTTTGTTTATCAGAGGCAAAATGACGTGGTTTTTGCTTCCAAAAAAACGACTTCATTTTGCCTCATTTTTTATGAATTTTATAGTTAAAAAACGACGTCAAAATGATGTCGTTTTATTGGTCTAAACTAATAATGCTGCCATAATCGAAATGACACCATTTTGTAACAAACAAAATGGCGTCGTTTTGTTCATAGTTGCGGGCGGGATGCGAGCCAAGGTGGCTGAGTTGGCCCGGCCTTCAAAACTATGGGCCATATCCAACCAGCCCGTGGGCCAGCCAGTGGGCTAGTTTGACCAAGCCAAACCCGTTGATCATAGGTCAGGCTTGGCTGGACTAGTTTTGACAAGCCTACTTGTAAGACCTTTTCGTACCCTGAGGCATCCCGCAAATAGTTTCCTACAAAACTTTAGTCTCTTACCCAAATTTAATGCACGATAACCTATTGATAGGGCATCAATCGTCAGACCTAATGTTTGGTTATATATAGTTAAAATCATATCAGCCTTAACTCAACCACAGGACTTCTTTAAGACCTATAAGGGAAAATAATACATAATAAACAACTACATCCCTATGAAAGCCCATAACCTAAAGGATGAATAACGCTTGCCACTAATTTTTTGGATTCCCTTAATAGAAATGGGACTAAAAATTTAAATTTACTTAATAGAATTGCGATTCTACCATATTAAGTAAAGTTTAGATAAAAATCCTAAAAAGAGATAGGAAAAATCTTAAAGAAAGGAATTAGTAGTCCAAACCAAAAAATTTAGTCTAAAGATCTAAAATTAAAAATAGGTAAGGTATTATCCCAATGATATGAATACCATACCAGACTTAGTACCAGTTAGATTCTAGTACAATTTTATAGCAGTACTGTTCAATATCAGATACCGTTTAGGACAAAATTTTAAATTTATGAAATAATCCCTAAATTTTTTTTAAAAATTACAAAATATTTCATTAGTATGTTGTACTATATAATTTATAATTTTAAACCAACTTTGTCTCTAAATATCGTAATAATAAATGTTTAAAATAATATCAATTTATTTATTTTATTAACAATAGTTTTCAGATATTTAACATATAAATAATAACTACAATTAATATGAAAAAGATAATTATCATACAAATTTAAAATTAAGAACAATACAAAATATTTAAAAATATTACAATTTCATCATACAATAAATAATAAGTACATCAAATAAAAAAACAATAAATATCCTTAACTTTCTAACTATTACAATTTACAATAAAAGTTCACAATGAGGAAATAATCAAGTAGAATTGAAACATGTAACAAAAACATTTACAATTACATTGCAGATATAGAATTTAACATATGCGTCAAATATAAGTAAAATTAAAAGAAGAGGAGAAATAAAAACCTAGAACTTTATTCAATCGTCTGAGGGATACCCGCTATAACTGCACTAACCTCAATTATCATTTAGTACAAAAACTTCATCATTGAGAGGAGCCTCATTATCATCATCGTTCAAATTTAATACACAAAATGACATGTCAATGCTTTCCCATCAAGATTATCTTCCAAGTGGCTCACATCTACCAAACTAAGTTCCTCAGAAATCCAATATGCCAAAAGTTCAATATTGTTAATACAAATTGGATCTAATGAACGACTTCTTCTATTAAGAGTCCTCGTATACAATAAAATTTAATTATTAAAAACTATAAAAATTATATATAAATCAATGATGATAATGACATACATTTCCCGAAGCTTTAAATTGTAACGACCAAAGACCAAGTCATTCAATCTCTTATGTTGTAATCTATTCATTTTCTTAGAATGGATGAATTCAAATATGCTCCAAGTTCTTTCACAGCCTGTTGCACTCACATATTAACTTAAAATTTGAATTGAAAACCTTTGCAATTATGAAACACCAGGTTCGAATTGATTCCACTAAGAAACTGTAAGTCTTAAGATAACAAAAATAGCGTTATAAACAAAATAAAGTGATTATTAATTTTTAACAAGAAAAGAGAACGAGGCTAATACCTAGAGAAAGTTTTGCTCTTTGTCAAATAGCAATTGGCATCCCAAAATCCCCAGAAAATAGCTTATAGAGTTCCATTTTTGATCTCAGGAGATCTTGCATCATCTCATGGGCAACAACAATTGTGATAGTTAATAGCGTTTTCCTTATTAACTTCAACCTTCTTCATAAAATTTGGTTTGAAATAGACACTAGGATTAAAAAATTCCCCTGCTGCAAACAACAAAGATAAAGTTGCATTTCTTATTTGTCATTGATGACTGTAAGATAAGGGGTGTTCAAAGAAGACATATTTTTTTATATTGGCCTTAATTGTTTCCTTAGCGCTCTCTATAACATAAAAAAAACCTATTGTTGCCTTTTTAGCATTACCAGCCAAACTAAGCACTCTCACCAAAGGCTTACAAACTCAAATAAAAAATTGGCATTATGATCAAAATTTCGTATTTTCAAACATAATTCTGGAAACCTCCAATCCAGTATTAGACCTAGCATACTAAGATGCATCCTACTTATCACTTGTAAACATCTGTCTCAACTCTTTCTTCATCATAACAAAATATTGAAGTGATAAGAAATTCGTTGCAAATATTGTCATAGTAGGAGGACATAAATTCCTACCATTGATAAAATTCTTTCTCATTAAATTCAAAATCCATGCACAAATTATAAATGAACTTTGTTATGTTTTGTCTTTTTGTACAGTCTCATCAATAATAGGAAAATACCTAGCATCTCTTATATTTTCCAGCATTAAGTTAATGTAATGTGCAATACAAGGAGCCTAGAAAAAAGAATTATACTTATTTTGTAACCTTCTTCTCGCTACTTTATAAGTGAAATCATTGTCAGTAATGAACTGAACAATATTTTCTGGCTTTACTTCATACACAACTTCATCGAATATCTCAAGTAAAGTATCAGTATTCCTAAAAAGGTCAAATGCATCAATGGACTTCAAACATTAAGTCCGTTGCAGAATAAACCAGAAAATTAATAATACGCTCATGTCTCCTATTTTTCAAACCATCACATATAATTGAACACCCATAAGTAGCCTAATTCATTCTTCTTTCTTCCAAATAACTTTTAATTTCAGAAACTAAGCAACTTAAAATTTTACCTATATTGTTATCAATAGAATGAGCTTTGTATTCCAGATCATACGAGGCTATAGCATCCTTGATAGGCTGATAATAGTAAGATTGGGAAGCATTGAATGTTGCAACTATATCATACCACCATTTAACCATTGTCATATTTCCAATATGAGCCACGTCTCTTGATTGCATGACACTATGAATTAAAGGTTAGGCTCTAAAAATTACTTGTGGTGCAAAAAAATTCGTCATCTGCCTTCTTCTTTTTTTAACATTAGGTTTAGGTGTAACATTCACTTCTTGATGTCAAGGAACACTGCTACTACCACTATCACCTTGGATATCATCATGAAAACCAGAAAATGAATTTCTAATACCAATTTCATAATTTAATCTCTCTCTTTTCTATTTTCCCTTATTGATATTCTTCAAGAAAAGTTTTCATTTGCCACTTCATATCATAGCATACTTTTTTAAGGTTTTGTATCACCTTTAATCCTAGCTAAATGCTTCTTTAATCAAATGATTCCTCCATGCTTCAAATGCTCATTACAAAACAAGCAAATAGTAAGGTTTTTCATACCTAGGACTAATACAACATGAGCACAAGCTAGATCATTATATGTTCTCGAAGCGGTTTGATCAGGAGTACTTGAACTTCCTTCCATTTATTTGTAAAAATAAATGAAGACATATATAAAAATAAAGAACACATAATTTCACTAAAGAATAGGCATGCCCATCTTATATAATAGAACTCATTTTGTATGATTACATAGTACACGATTAAATTTCATCAAACACAATTTAATTTTATCACGATTAAATTTCATCAAACACAATTTAATTTTATCTAACACAATTCATCAATAAGTCAAAAACCAATAATTCAAATATTCAACATATACAATTACACAATACGTATGTCCATTTTATATAATATAACTCATTTTGTATGATTATATAATACACAATTCAATTTCATCTAACACAATTCACCAATAAGTCAAAAATCAACAATTCAAGTATTCAACATATTGACCATCCAATCATGAAAAAGCTGGCTATACAAAAATTTTAGAGTCCCATACAAAAAAAACAAAATTTTCTTATATCTTAGTTTTTAAATATTTTCTATTACTTGTATAAGTACCATTATAACATTATTAATATTAAAAGTATGAGTTAAAACAATATCTACTTTAATACGAATAACTAGAACTTTGAACAGGGACGAGAATAGATTTGTTGCAATAAGAAAATTTAAAATGGACTATTTTTTCTTTTTATTCCAACGGTAATATAAAATGTATATGAATTAACCTATATAATATCTACGCATTAGGCTTATTAAAATACAGGATTATGTCAAAATTAAGCAAATAAAGAGAATCGACTTTCCATTTTATCCTTGAATAATATTTAGTCTATAAATTTAATTTATGTAAAAATCTATCAACCACTCTTCTGCAAATACATATCATATGTTCATATGCAAAAATTGTAACAGCTACCTCAAAGCTTTAAATGTAATACCCTAGTTTGATTATTTTACTGTGTAATGTGCTATATATTCATTTTATAAAGTATGCTCTATTTATAGTATACTAGAGTAATTTAAGCGTTTAAATGTATTATTGAGGTTATAATGGAGATCATGGATAGACCAGAGACGGTTTTGGACTCGAATGAAAATTTCTTAAAATTTTTTCGGAAACTCTGAAAAGGTACAGAATGAATCCAAATGAGTTTTAAAAGCCCCGAAATGTGCTTTGTAGATTTAGGTGATACTTTTGAATGAAATCTGGACAAATTCAGTGACATTTAGTAATTTCTAGTTCAATCCGAAAATTCTTTTGGGCAATCGAAAAGCTACCAAATAATTTTAAAATATGATGAAAAGCTCTAGAAATTAGATTGGAGTCTATAGGAACTAAAATGAGTCAAAACAGAAGTTGTTTGAATATAATTCTGGTAATCTGGAATTATTGGACTAAAATGCCCTTTTTGAAAAATAATGGGTATTAATGATTTTAAATCCATTCAAAATTTTTGAGGCACCTAATTACTAAGCATTGATCCTAATTAATGTATTCCATGGTTAATTTTATGATGAGATAGCTTGGGAATATTTTCGGGATTTAATATGGTTTATAGGTGTAGTAATCCATGAAAGGACGAATTGGTCATTTTACATGAATGGAGTTAATTAAAAAAATTTTAATGACTCACATTTATTGACCAATTACAAGACTCCATATGGTTTAAGAAACATTAAAATAGATGATGATGTGTCATTTAAGATGTTTGATAAGAAAATGACATTTGTAAAGTATTAAAGTAGTGTAAAAAGGCAAAAGAAGACAAAATTTGGTTCATTTGAAAGGAGGATTCGTGAGAACCAAAAATAAAGCAAGAAAAGAAGAGAGAAAGAGGGAGAATTCATCCAAGGAGAAGAGGAAGAAGAGAGGTGCCATTTTTGGTGATTTGGAGTAGAAATTGAAGAAATCTTGACCTAGGATTGATGTTCACCAATTTCCTAAAAGATTAGAGGAAGAAGTGATAAATTTCCTAACTTAAATTTCTAATTTTTATGGGTTTTCTTAAGTGAGATGGATGATATTAAGATCGATGTTGTCTTAGTATTACTTTGATGTTTCTTTATATGGAATTAGTTTAATATGACAAGAGAGAAATACGTAGTGGGATTCTGTCCTACATTAACTGGAACCAGTCCTAATATTTTGGCCATAACTTAGCCTAAAGACCTCCAAATTGAGTGATTCCAATTAGAGATAAAACCTAATACATATTAATAAAACGCTCTAGAAGAGACCTAGACCTAATTCTGGATGAATGATATTGAACTTTTGAGATTACAACCGGTAATCTGATACTGCCCTTATGCTGAAACAACTTGTGATATTTAGTACATTTTTCATGATTTAAAAGTTTAAATGACATGATTTTTGATGATATAGAAACTAAAGACATAGGGGAACAAATGTCTAGAGGATCTCAAAACCTAATTTGAATGTTTACTATGTGAAAATTAAGGAAAAAGTGGAGGTATAGATTATGGACATGGGTCATAATCGTGACTCATCATGCATGATTATGATATGGTGAATTAAATTGGATGAGATTGTGTTTTGATAGAATTTGTAAGTTAGAATGGATAAAATATGGTATTTAAGTGACTTTTAAAGTTAGATTTGAAAACAGAGAACAATAGGCTAGCTTTCAATAGTAAATGGAAATACGATTAGCGCACATGTTACGCTATTAAATACTAAGCTCGGCTTTGATTAATTTATAGTTTTAATGCCTTATTTCCTAATTTGGAAATAAATGCCCAAACAAAATGTGTTTTGTGTAGGTAAAAGAGAGGCACTGAACGCGTGAGCATGCTTGAAGATAAGTTTGCAAAAATGTTTGTGTATTTTATCTGTTTTATATGACTTAATTCTTTACAAAAGAATTGATGACATATGAGTGTATTTTATTTATTTTATATGACTAAATTCTTTACAAAAGAATTGATGACATATGAGTGTACTTTAAATTGAGTTTATTCAAATGGTTTTCATTTCATCATGAAATGAATATTTTTGTTGAGTTTTGTGCAAATGATATTTTACAAGTGAATATTGCTAAGATAAGGTTTTGCTTTAACAATATATGAGTTTTAACTTAAAAGTTTTTATATGATTGGGAGTTGTTTTTCCTTATGGTACACTCTAGGCTTTATACATGTTATTATATCGGTATATTTATAACAGTTAACCTATTACGGTTAAGCGATGGAGAACCAACTCCATAAATAGTGGTTAACCAATCACAGGTAAGCGATGTAGAACCAGCTCTATGACTTGTTACGGGTAAGAGATCCAGAACCAGCTCTGTAACTACCGGTCGATAATGGTTAACCTATTACAAATAAGTGATACAGAACCAACTTCATAAATAGTGGTTAACCAGTCGCGGGTAAGTGATGCAGAAACAACTCTATGACTTTATGCCTAGTATACCGTATGGTAAAGGAACTATTGGTGGGCTATGTTCATTAATAAAATATGACAGTAATAATGCCACCACTATTTATTTTAAAAGTGATTTAAGAGGTACCGTATGGTACCAATGCTAGTGGTTAGCTTATTTTTCAATATTAAAGTTTCAGAAAACTTATTGCCATCATTGTTTATTAATTAAGGAAAATAGGAAATGAAAAATTTTATATGATGAGTTTAATTTTGAAAGGCATTTCGAAACCTGTTTTAAAAAATTGAAATTGTTCTTTATGAAATGTTATGTTAT
>JANZXR010049950.1:0-13013 GCA_027575705.1 Erythroxylum echinodendron | reverse complement strand
TACTAAGCCTTTGAACGAAGAAAGATTCAAAGAAATCAGACGAAACTTGAATATGGTAGTCTTTAGAGACCAATCATTTAACAAGTCATGACCCAGACAATTCTTATAAAAGGGAGATAAAAAGTTTTAACTCTTCAAAAGTCAGTAACTACAAGTTACAGACGGTAATTATTTTTGGAGGGAAATATAAAGGAAATCCTCTCAAACGGTTCAAAACATTACCGACTCTAGAAAACTCCTGAAATCCTTTGAAATCGATTTTTGCAGAATTCTAAAAAACAACTGTTCATTTCAAGACTTTTCGGTTACGCTCTCATCTTCAGATACTAATCTCCTTACCTTGAGAAGTTCCTACTAGCTAAAGATCATAATGGAGCAGGCAATAATTTATGTAAAGCATGTTGATTTTGAATCCTTGAAGGAGAATCAAATGGACATTAAACCAGAAGTTAAGGCGGTCGGATGGAAATTTTTTTTCAGGTTCGTGACACAGTTTATTTTAATGAAGTGTATGACTTCTGGAAGAATGCAAATGTAGTAGACGATATAGTAGTGTCATTAGTGGATAGACTATTGGTTATTGTGAAACTGGAGCTAATCGAGAAGGTTAGTGGATGTCCGTGTGTTGGAGAAGAGGTGTGTTACAATCCTAGATGGATGATTCAAAATCGTCTAGAGAAAGCACTGGTAAATCGACAACTCTATGGGTGTAGTGACCCAAAGGACATGAAGTCGTCGAACCTTGTTCTAAAGGCTAGGGTTTTACACAACATAATTTTTCATTGCATTCTACCAAAAACAAGATTAAGGAACATTGTGACAACGATAGATGAGCAATACCTATTCTACCTACTCAATCACAAGGCTATCAATCTTTCACACCTGATTTTGAGATACATGATGAAGACGAAGAAGGACTCTAATGCCTCCGTATGGGTGAGATGGTAGAGTTACATAGCCTACATTTACTTCAAAGGTACAATGAGGTTTAAAGGGAAGGGTGAGATGGTGGAGTTACAAAGTGAGGAAAGAAAGGACTTGACATTAATTCTTGAAAGGAAGTTGGGTAAAGAAATTGTAATATGCCAATTTTTGATTCTAAAAAAGGTTACTTGTAATCAAAACTAGGAATTGTAATAATGTTCTTTTCAGTCCTAAACTTGGTTGATACTATGTGTTTACCAAAGAGGAAAAGGATTTAATTAGAGAGGCTGTTGGTAGAATATGATGATGTGTTCAATCAACGTAGAGGATTACCTCCAAATAGATTATGTGATTATAAAATCCCATTAAAAGAGGGAACTAAGGCCATTAATTTGAGACCTTATCATTATAATAGGGGTCTAAAAAGAAGTAATCCAATAGTTAGGGAAAGAGATATTGAGCTAAGGTATCATTAGGAAAAGTGTTAATCCTTTCACAACTTTAATGATCTTGATAAAAAAGGACGGGTTGTATTGGTTTTATGTTGATTACCAAGCTCTTAGTTAGTGGGTGGGTGAGGTTTTTATCAGAATATCTACAAAATAAATGTTTAAGACATATGAGGGATATTAAAAATTTATGTTAACGATTTTTCTCAAAAACATTTTGATTACCTTCTAAAGTATAATGAATTTCATTTTCAAGTCTCAATCATGAAAATTTGTATTGGTATTCTTTGGTGGCACCTTGGTTTATAGTAAGTCATTTGCATAACATTCACATCATCTTTTGTAAGTCGTACAGATTCAAAAGATCCAACAACTATTTGAAAACTCTTATTATTTAAGATTAAGAAAAGTATCTGAAGCATATAACTGTGTCCGAAGTATAGCTTGTAGCTTCTTATGCAATTGAAAGGATTTGTGCTCCACATCTTATTTTTGAAGGCCTTTTTGTACTACATCTTTGAAATCCTCCTTTTCTGATAGATAATTGAAGAATTTGAATTAAGAAGCACTCTTATATGTGGTACGTAAATTTTTAATAACAATAAGACAATGATTAGAACTTAAGCTCTCAAGGTAATGTCCTTTATAATTTGGAAAGCATTGGAATCAATCTTGGTTATCTACACTTTTGCTAAGCATCTTCATTGTATTCTATATTCCCTCTAGTTTGTTTTTCCAAGTGAATAGAAACACACTAGAGTTTAAGTCATTCACTCCTATTGAAGATAAGAATAATTCCTTGCTAGGTTTGGTGTTACACCTTTCTTCTTATGACTAAGAGATATACATAGCGCAATTAAAGTCTCATAGAAGCAGTCAAGGACTTAATATCATTGAGCTTAGGCTTGTGAGCTCCTTCTAAAGAATCCATAATTTTCGCACTTCTCCATTTTTTATGTGTAAATGAATTCTTTATATCGAGGTTCTTGTCTATAGAATTTGGATTTGATAAGGGTTCTAAGCAACAACTATCCTATATTTGTGGTGATGGTTATGGTTTGTGATTGTTTCCCATTTTTTCAAGAACTAGGAGTTTTGATGTGCTTTACTATTCAACTTTTTTTAAAGCAATCCAAAAAATTCTAATGAAGCAAATCCTAAGAAATGACAATTCACAACAGTGGAGAAGAGCAAATACTAAGCAAATCCTCTTCTCCACTGTTGTGAACTGTCATTGCTTAGGACTTGCTTCATTAGAATTTTATATTATCTCCTTTACTTTTTCTTTTCAGGGATTAGAAACATCAGGTAGCTCTGCTTCATCATTTTTGGTAGCTTTTGGTGATTCAATTATGACTGGAATTTTTGATTCCCACTTCTCCACTGTTGTGAACTTTCCTTGCTCAGGAATTGCCTTATCAAAGCCTTAGACTATCTCCTTTACTTTTTCTTTTAATGGATTAGCAGCATCAGATAACTTTGGTTTATCATTTTTAGTGGCTTTTAGTGAGGGGTAATTGTCATCCTCTTTAATTACCACTAAATTTGTGGTTCCTACTCTATGCTAGTAGATATTAGTTTCTGGTTAGTGGTAGATTCCTTATTGGTCCCATAAGTTCCTCATAGTATCTTGCATTGAACATCCTTCCTATTAGTTTCCATTCTTTTCCTAGGGTGTTTAAGGAGGGGCACTATTGGTGTGAAACTTGGATCATGTCTTAAACTAACTGATCCTTATCATTTAAGTGTAGAAAGCGAACTGCTTCTAAGAGATCCTTATGGATGTGGCTTCTTCCATATAGAGATGTTTCCCAGTATACCTAGCTAAAGACCTTAAACACTATATGCTCTAGTATTCAAGAGGAACATAGTCAAACTTTACCTATAAAAGGACATGCTTCTGATGGATTTCCTGCAGCTTGATACCTAGCTTCCATATTTGAAGAAGGAGAGGGTGATTTTGCATATACTAGGGACTAGCTTCTATTATTTCTTACACTGAAGAAGCTTCATTGAACCTAAACAAGAAGTGGTTATCTTTATTCAGTAAGATGTCAACTAAAACTTTAGTCTTATAGAGTGCCATAGTATATTTCCTCACCATTAGAAAGGGGAGGCATTTCCCTAGGAAGAAGACAACCATATTAGATGACCATGAGGCTGTTTCTTTTTAAAAGACCTCTAGTAGAGGGAAAATATCATTTTCCTATTAATCAGTCCAGGTGGTGAGTAGCGCAACGTGGAGCTATCAACAAAGATTGCCTTCTAGATGTGTTTAGCTTACTCATTCCCCAAAAGTGGTTTTGTCTTCTTTTGCTCTAATCCTTCTTCTTCTTGTTCCATAAAGACAAGTGAGTGTGAATCTCCAGAAGACGACACAAAGATTGTGCTTTTTACTCACTTTAGCTCTTTCGCTTCTGAATTATCCCTAAAACCAAATATGAACTCAAGTGAATGTCTTAAGCATTTCATATCGTTAAATACTAAGTGCTATGGAATAAATGTATAATTAATTAAGAGCATATCAATTTCCCCCATATTTAGCTTTTGACCTTCCTCGAGCAAAACATCATAATTAAAGTCACAAACCTAAAAAAACTTACTCATTTTCCATATTTCCTAAGAATAGATAATCATAAGTAAAGAGCAATAACTTTTAAAAACCATAGCAAGAAATCAACATTCAACGCTTATACTCATGATCAATCAACATTCATCACCTTTAGAAATTGAGCAATCTAGAGGTAGACTTGGCCAAAATGGGTTCAACTATGGTAAATTCATAGGTACAATAAAAAACCATTCATAATCAATAAATTTTAAAACTTTGCATATCATTTCATTTTTCCACCACTAGGAGTCACAGGCATAATCATGAATCAAAGGACTTTTTAAGGTTGTAATGTAGGTACAAAGAAGGTGAGATGTATTTTGATAATGTAACATAAAAGCCATCAAAATTAATGAATTAAGGAAAACACTCAATATAATATCAAGCATAAAAACTAACATTTATTCAACATTGGGTACCATCAGTTATGATGAATGCAGAAACCATGTTTCACTGCTCAAATTTAAGCTCTCACACCTCAAACCACATGAATCATAACCAATTATAAGGGATCACTCATAAAATCGATAACAAACAATACATTATAACCATAAATAGTGATCATCCCTATAATTATAACCATCACACACATATGCACACCCTCATACTTATACTTTTGTACATCCACAATCATTAACAATCAACAAATGCTCCACTCCTTTTAAGGCTTAAATAAGACATTTGTTTCAGTTTAAAGCATGTAATATGGTTAACATAAAAAGAAAAGGCAAATAAAGCTCAAGGGGCTTATCAAAAGGAAATCATATAAATAGATAGGTTGTTTGGTTTATGTAGTTTATGAAACAAAGAGTGCCTATATCATTTCCATGTTCACACATGTGATAAAAATATGGTATTGAATATAAAATCAAAGCAAACTCAAGATACACATGTCATGAAGGTCACACATAAACAAAATACAATGAGATTGGTATGAATGTGTCAGTCTATATAGGCTCAAAATCTCACTAGATTGTGTCTACCACTAGTCACTACTCTTTTAAAGATAATACATATTGACCAATCACAAAGTAAAAGTACATGCCAAAGTTGCCATGGATTATTCTAACCAATTCACTCTCTAACTATAACTATATGGTCCTAGAAGCAATAAAAAAAGAGAACATGTTTGTTTGTTTGTTTGTTTGATTTTCTCTTTTTTTGTTTAAAAACTTAGAAACATGTAAGAAACATACAAACTTAAAACACACATACATATAAAAAAAAGTAGAAATGTACAGGAAAAAATTGAACTTCCTTTGGGTTGCTCCTTATTTTCCTCATCATGTGGAAAAATTGTAATCTTCAGGTGTCACATATGCTTCCTCCATAGGAGGTTCTTAAGGATAGGGCCTTAGTTAATGATCATTCATATACATTAGCTTCCCTATCTTCAGAATCTTAATGTCTATTGAATCTTTGCACTCCTAGAATATTTCAGATGTCTCTTCACCTTTTCCTCCTCTTTCAATTTCTCCAATCTGCTATGTAATGGTGACGGGTTAGTATTAACAATAATCACAAACTTAGTACTCACCTTCGAACTAAATGATGTATCCTTTTCTCCTTCGAGCTCCTCCTTAACTTCTTTTTCACAAGCAATTCCTTGAGTAGTTCTCTCAGGATTCTCAAGCTTCTATTTAATCTATAAGATCTTTGCACTAACGTCCCTTAGGTACACCTTAGATTGAGATAGTTACATCTCTTCACTTTATGATGCTAGGCAATTGATAACTTCTACCAGCTAACTTACCTGGCTTGCCAAGTTCTGGATTTGAGACATTGTATCTTGCTAGAATTGTATTATATCCTGTTGAACTTGTAAAGTATTAGAAAAAAATATTAAATAATTCTTCTAGAGATGTACCTGATTTTTACTGGCTCTCCAAATCTTGGACGCTAAACCTTGTATCCTGCCAAAATTGCCTTTCTTCCTCCTGAAATTGTAAAGTGTTAGCTGCGACAACATTAACTAATTCTTCTAGAGATGGGCTTGAGTCATGATAAGAAGCTTCTGGTTTATACAAGAATTATTATGTGTCCTATAAACTATCAAGGAAGTAATTTTGCTAGTTATCCCATCCATAACTAAAGTTAATATGATCATTCCAATATGAGCTATAAGATTGGGAATATGAGTTACAAAAAAAAGTACTTACTTTCATGTATTTCTAAATTTTTTTTCAACACACAAATACTAAATAAAAAGTGAAAAGATCAAGAAATAACTGAAAAGAAACTAATTTTAAACAAATATGTACAAAGCAATAATTAAACTAAAAAAAACAAAAACATCGCCCTCCCCAGTAATAGGGCCAAAATTGGCAGCGCCTTGTAACATTACTCAAAATAACTACACCTAAAACTATAGTTATGATGAGTTTAGGTTGATCCTACAGAGAGTGTGTGTCAAGATTTTAAAGTGACTTCAATTGGTGTTTAGGTTATGGGTTTTGCTTGAATAACAAAATAAAGTAAAATTAAATAACGAAGCAAATTAAAGAAAACAATCTAAAAACGATGAAATATGATGAATACGTTAGGGACTCGATCATCCCTACGTAGAATTAAACATACTTCATTGAGTTGTTATTTTTATACCTCTCCTAGCAACTATTAATCATAGGTTAACAATAAGCTCTATTAACCCTGATTTTCCTTTAAGTCATATTTAATTAAGAAGAGCTAGTTAATTAAACCTAGCTATCAAACAATCTATAACAAACTCTCTAGATTTAATTGGACAATCACATTACGAGTTAGGAAAACAAATTAATCAAGTTAACAACCACATAAGCTTAGGTCATTTACCAAGGTTATGTTATCCTTAATGATTCGAAACCATTAGTTGCCATAAATGAATCAGAAACACAATGATTACATATTTTATTTGATTCTAGCAATGGGTTCATACATAAAACAATAAAATAGAGCATTAAATCATTCTTATATAACACCCAAACAATAAACATAGGATAATATAATCAATCCTTAAGCGAGAAAGAACAACAAAAAAAAATGAAGAGAATGCTTAACTGGGTTCTTCGACATTTATATCATCTTCGAACTAGTGTTGGGAAGCTCAACCCTTCATAAGTCTCTAAAGGAATGGAGCCTTGTCCTTTATTCTCTTTAAAACTGAGAGCTCATGACACCAAAACACTTCTCCAAACAATTCATACCTTCTGTCATCATATTATTTCTATTTATATTAAAAAGGAGGGCTTCAGGTGGACAGGTGGCAAAGTCATGGACATAAATTGACACATTTGTAATAGGTGTGAATGAAGCTCACAACCATGAATAAATTGTGATTTCTTCTCACTTTAGCTCTGTTGCTTTCGAATTATCCCTAAAACCAAATATGAACTAAAGTGAATGTCTTCTGCATTTCATATCATTAAACACTAAGTGTTATAGAATAAATGTATGACAGTGAGTGTTGTAATAACTTGTTTCCATACTAAGGGTTAGGAAAAAGGATCCTAAACTAAGATATATGAGAAATAGAAAAGAGAGATTAGAAAATGCATTTCATGTTCATGTATAACATAAGCATACACATATGTGGCTGTTGAATTTTATGACACACATTTCAATGATTGTAAATGCACTCATTTGACAATTTCGAGTATAAATGATTGTTTTCAAGTGATTATGACGTGAATTGTGGATTATATGTCTTGAAAATTATTTTGGAAGGTATAATAGTGATTTAGAATTTTTGGTAAAATTTGAGAATTTTCTAAGATTTTGGGTATTTATGGACTAGGAAAAATGCCAAATGACAAGACAATTAATAAATGGTAGTAGAATTAAGTGTCAAATAGTAGTGAAAATTTTTGATAAGTGACATTAAGATTTAATGACAAGTGTCATAGAAAATTAGGAGACAATTGGGTTAAAAATTGGGAGTCAAATGGACTAGTTATTAAATGTTATGGAGTATCAAAATAAGAAAATGTAAAATTGATTATTTAAGTGGCAAGTGTTATGACATGTGTCATGACACTCACTACTTACTAAGTATTTACTTTACACTCTATGTTTTTAACTCTGATGATTATACACACTAAAAACACATCCTTCAATTGTTATTTTGCTTCCTTATCTCATCTTCTTTCTTCTTCTCTCCATTCACGAAATGCCCTCACCACCACTTTCTAAGTTGAAATCTTGGACCTTGCTACTCCAACCGAGATCTTTGTTATATCTTCTTCTTGATGAATATCCAATATCTTCCATCTTGTTCTTGGAAGAAAATGATTGTGTAAAGCTTGAAAGGAGTAGGGTTTTTACATGATTATTGAATATCTTAAGGCTTAAACAAGTAAGTGACATATTATTTTTCTTGATTTGTTGAATGAAGCATGTATAAAGATAGTTAGGGGGTTAAATGATCATAAAATAAGGGTATTTATATGCTGAAACGTAAATGAGAAAACTTGGATATGTAAATGTCTTGTTTTTACAGATATAATGAGTAATGATTCAGAAATTGATCTAGTGATGCTTTTGGGTTTATGCTTTGTATTCCTTATATTAACATGGATTTCTTTGGGTGTTATAGAGATGAGTAAAAATGAATTTGAAGCTAATGAAAAAAAGAGTACTAAGGTCTCTTGAAATGGAAAGAAATAGTGTGATAAGTTAGAGATGAAACAAAGGCGATAAAGGGAGTTGAACATGTGTAGAAATTTATGATGAATGTGTATAAGTAGGAATGTTCTATTCTTGGAATTGATGATCAACATAGATTATGATTGGTTGTAAATGGTATTGAATTGGAATGGAGGTGTGAATGAAGAGGAATTGAAGTAGGAACGATAGATATGCATAAGATGGGTTAGATGTAACTTGTAGGAGCTGGAAATCTATAAATTGGATAGTAAATGTCTGTTGGGAAAACTTCACATCTGTTGTGTGGACATTCTCTGGAATTCTAGCGTTCTAGCTTCATTCATGTCTGTTTAGAGGGATATAAGTCTGTTGGGCGGCATTCTCGGGACACTTACGTAAATGTGCAATTTTGACCCTTTAGATGGAAAAATCTCTCTTTGGTTTTCATAGAAGTTGTAGAACTAGAAGTCCTCTTTAAAACCGTACTTGAATGACCTTAATATGACATCCATAGTGAAAGTTATGCCTATTGTCCCAAATCATGTATATATAAAAATTTTAGACTTATCAATGCTTTCCTACGATACATTTAGGCTTGAATGGAGCTTGAAATGTACTTAGTTTGATGTTGAAATAAGAGATAAAAATGAGTGGTATGTTCAGGGTGACGATTGAGGATATAAACATAAGAATGGATTGTTGTATATTAAGTGTTCAAATATGGAATTTTGGGATGTTATGAGAATGAAGGTGAACCTATGATGGCTAATGAGATTCCATTAAGATGAATGTTAAGTATTAAGTGAAGACGAATGATAAATGAGATATTTTGTGATCTTAGGAAGCTAAAATCACCTTAGTGAATGATTAAATGATGTGTATTGGGTAATAATGAATGAGAACTTGAATATTATGTGAACTTAGAATGCTTGAAAAGAAATGATGAATGATTGAATTATGTTATTTGAATGACCAAGTTCTTTGAGGTATGAACCTAGAGTAAGCTTGATACACATAAATGATGTTAAAAATCAAGTAATATGATTAAAGATAAATACCCAGAATAGTCAAAATGAGCATGCATTATACATTACACATATACATATGTGTATAACGGAATGCTTATGTGATTACGTAATTAGTAATGTGTGTACAATGTGTATTGCATGAGGTTGATACACAGGCTTGAATGTTAGCGCGCAGACATTTTCGAAGCATGGAAGCTAATGCTAATTTGGGGCGTACTGTGAGTCGACCTAGTTGGTCTCACTTTCATTGTTTATTTTGTTTTAAATTTCTATATTGAATTATATGATGTGAATGTGTTGATTCCGAACAATAAATGTCTGAGGAGTTTGATGCATGAAAAACTCATCAGATGTGCTCATTGTATAAGTGATTCTTAACTTAAATGTTGAATGCCAGACCCAGGGTCTGATGATAAATGTGAATGGGAATGTGAACATGAATATGAAAGTGTAAGATTGAGCACAATTGATTAACTAAATACATGTGATGCATTTCATTACATAAATGTATGATAATACAAAGGTTGTTGTGACCGAAATAGCCACTAAAAAAGAGCTTAAAGCTTAGAAAGTCAAAAAGAGCTTAAAGCTCAAAATGTGGTCAGAGCCTCTGACTCACTATGTAAAATGAGCCTTATATCCCCAACAAACAAGGGACAGTTATTAATGGACCCGGTATTCACAATAGATACGGGACAGTTATAGGCACTCGGTCACAACAATAGCAATTGAAAACGAGTCTAATAAGCATTGCATATATAATTGATATGTATATTTTAATGATTGAAATAAACTATTTGAATTGTTCAAATGTGAAATGTGAAATAAATGAATAAAGTGTTAGTTGATGCTACACGATGAATTAATGAAGTGATGTGAATTATGTGATTACATGAACTTTATGTTTTATATGTTATAAGTGAGCCATCGATGATGGATAGCTCACTGAGTTCGCAAAACTCATCAAAATTGTAACTTTTTTTCAGGCTAAGAGGAGATCCCCAGTTAGACAAACTGGAAATATAGTCGCTGAAGTTAAATAAGAGATAGAAGTTGGGATCAGCTGGTGTCTGCATACGTTTTTTGTTATTTTTGTATTAAAGTACGTATTCCATAAATGCTATGCCATACGTATGTGAATAATCCTATTATGTAATGACTTTATGACTGAAAGTTTTTTGATTTTGTAAAGGGACTAAATGATTACTGGAATTTTGTAATATGTACATTTTTTGTGACAAATGTGATTGAAATTGTTATTAATGAAATGAGCCATTAATTATTAATATTGTCCAAAAAATGTGTGTGATGTTTGAGTTTGTAATAAGATCTGTTTGACTACTCTAGTGTGCAGCTTTCACAGAGTGTGTGTCTGAATGTCCTCGGGATGTACGGATACGTGTTTGGTGGAAGTGGGGTGCTACATGTGTCGAGTGTGTTAGGTTTCGATTATTTTGGGGAAGCCATGGATTCTTGCATCACATGCATGACAATGTATTAGAAGTGTCGAAATCTAATTCTGAACATATGACATCCCTAAATCTTCTAAAAACTTAGAAGCATGCATACTCACAATATATGAACATGAAATTTCAGTATATGCACCTTTTTACTTCTCCTCCTTTCTTGATTATTCTCCTTGTTTGGGTTGTTGAAAACAACAAACCCTTCCTTGATCACCCATGAACACGTAAGATGAAGAAGAAACAATGTGTAAGGGTGGTTTGAGCACCAAACTAGATGAATTCAAGTAGATGCTAAAATAGAGAGAAAGATCAAGACTATGTTGCATACAATTTGGTTCATGTAATAATTGCATAAACAAGACTCAAGACACTTCTCTCTCACTCTAAAACAATTCCAGAATCCTTATCCTCTCACTTGAGTGTGTAAAAATTGTTTAGCACCCCCCTTTTTTTATGCATAAGTGAAGAACTCACTTATCTACATCTGTCGAGACTTTGACCATGATCTTTTATTTGTGTAACCTTTAGGTTCCCGGTTATTTTAGGCACTTGAATTAACTTTTAATTTGAGAAGATCATGGATGGTTTCATACTAATTGAATTAACTCTTAATTCAAGCAAATCATGAAGGGTTTCATTATACTAATTTACAGGAATATAAGTGGATTAACACACGAAAGCTGTAATAGTTAATTATCTGACTTACGAACCTTTCTGTAGACAATTGTCATGTAACTTATCGCTTCCCCGTACTATATCCCACTTGGTTCAGAGTATGAGCTATGTGTAAACTCCCACTAGACTGACTACGTCACATCTAGTACAAGTGATGTTAGTTCTTATCTAGGGATCTCATTACTCTATGTGTCATTGAATACTCTCTTCATGACACATAACTGTTCTGGCCAGAGACTCCTAAGTAATGACCTCGATAAGAGGTCGTAGGTATCATCTCCTTCTATTAGGAGTAGTGAATCCTTTATTAGCTACCCAATTACCTTCGAATACTAATAGCTGTACCCAATCACCACCCTGTGCGTTACCTTGTCTTGAGGCAATAAGGAATGATGTCAAAGAATAGGATTAGTATCTAAGATATCCTTGAGTACCTCAAGTCTAAGGATATTTGCACTTTTACTATGATGAGATAAATCATTAACATAGATCATCCATATGATAATCTCATAGCTGGTCATCTGATGTACTTACTACTCTTAGTAAGCATCTATATGTCAACTCTAAACATCTCATGCTTGTAGTTTGTGAGATCTACTGCTTGATCAAATCAAGGAGTATAACATGTGCTAGTATATCTGAATTAATAATGTCCTGTCTTATTAATCCTATGACTAGAGATAATTTAGATACTAACATAATTGCATATGATAGTAGTTTCTTTATCATGATCTCATTATGATTTCCTTCATGCTATGTATTGTATCATGGAATCAATTAATTTGATTTATGATCGACATCAATTCATAAATTAATGAACAACAAATTAATGAAAATTACCTTTCACTTTATTAATCAAAATAAAGTTTATATAAAAGTGCTAAAGGTGATTGCCTTTAGAGCACTACTCTAACAATCTCTCACTTGCACTAAAGCCAATTGCCATTGTAACTAATACCATAGGTAAGTACACTAAAATCAAATTTCATTTTAGTAAGTGCCTTAGTCAAAGGATCAGCGATGTTCTAATCTGTGGACACTCTCTCTGTTGGACCCCAAAACTTTTCTTAGAATATTTTGAGCAGTACATGAGAAGTGTGGATAGGTTCATGTTTTGTTTTGGTGATTTTAGTAGTGAGAGACTATGAAATGGGCGGAATTAGGATGAAAGTAATGAAGCACACGTATATATATGTATGTATGTATGTATGTTCTGTTATTGGTGTTCATGATTAATCAT
>JANZXR010049864.1:0-13023 GCA_027575705.1 Erythroxylum echinodendron | reverse complement strand
AATAGAGAGGAGAAGTATCATCTGTGATGATGTCAGAACACAGAGAACATGTCATCACGTAGAGGATAGACCACAGACGATAAGTGGTCAAATAGAGAAGATAAAAAGTCAACTACAAAGGATAAAACATAGAGGATAGACCAAAGATGATAAGTGGTCAACCCAGAAGATAAAAGTCAACTACAGAGGATAGAACACAGATCATAGGCCAAGAATAATAAGAAGGAGTTAAGAAGTTACGTTGGTTGAAGAATTTCGTTTGTGTTACTGTTCACAAACTTCGTCTGTGTTACTATTCACAGACTTCCTCTGTGTTACTGTTCACGAGTATCGTCTGTGTTACTATTAACAGACTTCCTCTGTGTTACCATTCACGAATATTGTCTGGGTTATTGTTCATAGTTATTTTTGTCCTATTTTTGACCATCCAGAAGTTAAAATTGGCCTTCGAGGTCTTCGTGAAAGTTGTAGCTCTTGAAGTCCTCTATTAAACTATCGAAAGAAACCCTAAATTGGATGCCTATAGAAAACGTTATGCCTATAGCCCCAAAGCATGTACATATGTAAAGTGTGGACTCACCAACGCTGTTCCTTGAAGTATTCAGGTTGAAATGGATAAATGGACTAGTCAACTATCATCATATTAGTCGACTATTCGAAGAGTCGAGCTGAGCTTAGAAAAGGGAGTTTTGAATGCAAGTATAGTTGATGATGGTGTGTTATCTGGATGCGATGGTGGGGCTCCGAAAGCGGGGTCCGACATCTTGTTATATCAGAGTAAGAAGATGAACCGATAATGATTAAGGTGTTCTCTATTAGAAAAAGCTCACTTTCTTTGATATTCTGGATAGTTAGGGTCCAGAGATGGGTCCCGACAGTTAAAATAGTTTTGATTAATCTTTCCGTGCATGATTTTTTGTATAATTCAATCTTTTTATCATATAATGTTCCGATTAAACGGAGCATGGAATTAATGTCAACTGTTTTAAGTCTAATCATATTAGTCCTTTTCCATTAGTCATCGATTCAATTAACGACATTTGTAAACTATTTACATATTGTCATTTCAATTTGGCCAAGGATTTACTGAATCGATATTAATTGAAAACAACAGAACATTCTCCCTAATTACTTTAGGGTAATGAATTCTATATTAATCACACAATTACCTCCATATAGTTTATGTTACATCCAATGACTACCAATTGTCCGAGTCATGATTAAATAGGTCATAAATAATATCAAAACATAGTAGTCCCCATACAAGATAATTTTGGTGACCTCAAGTCAAATGATCACTTATATAATCATCACAATGAGAATTCCATAGACATATAAGTAAAGTTTCAAATAGATTTCTCATATAGGGTCTATTCATTGGACTTGTTCTCTAACAAGCACCCACATATTTGTTTAATTATCTCTATACGTTAGCCTATAAGATTGACTAATTCCTTCATAAGGAAAAATATAACGTGTGCTAGTATTTTTGCGTTCTATTAATATCTAATCTTAATAGAACAATGACTAGGAACAATTTAAGGATAATACAAAAATGCAATATGAATCTTATAATTATAATTTTATTTGCAATGTATAATTATCACATGAAATTGATCATATACATCTCAACATGCATATGATAAAGAATGCCTTTAGAATATTGTCATTAAACTACAACTAAACCGATTATCTATAGGGCATAAACCAACAAAGACTAATGTTGGTTCAATCTTTATAAAGAAATGAAGTGTTCATGGTGATCTTTTATCATCTTATTATTCTTGTGCTAGAGATTAACAATTGTTGCTGATCACCAAAACTTGTCATTTTTAGGTCATCTCAAACAAAAAGTAGTGACGATGTGTTTCCATGGGAATGCATAGAAGTTATTAAGTAAATATGCTTTCCTTCGGTCAATACTGATGGAGGAGTTGGTTATGGTGCTATTTGGACAAATTCTTATGTACTAAGTTGTAATGCATATGTTTGGAATCAGTGGGCAAACCCATACCAGTAACTTGTAACATCTTATGGAACTTAAATCTGCAGTTGTTTGAAGTATTAAAGCTGGCTAAGCAGTACTTGTGAGAAGGCATATGAGGAAATATTAGTTGATAAAATCAAGACTTATCTGTGCCACTTGAGAAGTTAAACATCAACTCTTTTATATATTACTTAAGTAGTGAATTCCTTTGTTTAGGCATCAACACTTGTTGCTCCATTAAGTTAACATTCACTCTTTTGGATAATAGTTGTTATAAAGGTGGTGTACTAAATATAGAAATTTAAATCACTTTGATATTTATTGAATTTTATCTTTATAAAGGCTTAGTTTTATTCATCCTAGTACTTTTGGGGTTGTTGGATTTGTTGTATACATGTCTATTATACTTTCTCATGGTTACATTTTCATATGCTCCTTATAACCTAGTTCTATTGCTTAGCATATCATTTTTTTGTTGTTATTCTATTATCCTTTTTGGATTGTTCATTCCTCTCTCTCTCTCTACCTACTCATTTTAATTGCAAAATTCAATAGTATAGTTAGATGGTAATGGATAATGAAAAGGACAAGCTCCTTACAACACGACAGCTCCAACTCAGTAGAATTATAGTGCTACATGCTAAACTTTTTCGAGTTTGAAATTTTTGGATGACTTTGTATTGCATTTTAGTTCCACTTCTCAATTTATGCCCTCATGCTACAACCATTCACGTAGGGGTTGTTTGTTTCTGATCTTTTTTGAGTTTTTGTTGTTGATTTTGTAAAATTAGAAACTGATGCTAAAATTGTGTTTGGTTAAACCTATTTTTGTATTTCATTTTTAGAAATAAAAAATGGCAATCATTTTACGAAAATGTAAAAATCATGTTTTTGCGTATTTTGAAAGCAAGTTTGTGTGTATTTTTAAAACATTTTTCCATAAAAACAATTCTTATTGGTTTCTCTCACTCTGCGCTAACTTCATCTTTTACATCTTCAATGGTGCTATGATTTTTCCAGGTTTGTTTTCATATCTATTGCTTATTACTGTAGCGTATTGCTTATTACTATAGCGTATCTTTATTATGCACTTATTCTATTTCTACGATTTCTCCACGTATTTGTTGCTTGTGTGTGTTTTTGTATCTGTTGCTTGACTTGCTATTGCTATTTGATAGGATGTCAAATGTGAGTAGGAATCTCACATTGGAAAGAGATGAAATTAGTGAGGGGCATATAAGTGGAAAGGCCCCATAAACCTAATGCCTTAAGGTTTTAGGTCGAAGAGTAGTGTCAAGGCCCACGAGTATGTTCCCTCACCAAGCCTATGATGTAGATCTGCCATAAAAGTGGAATCCCTAGAACCAACACTATTACTTGCATTCATCGCCTTCTGTTTTAATGATCTTTGTCTTCAGAGAAGATAGGAACAAGTGAATCAAAGAATCTAGTTTTAATTATGCTGTAATACCAACAACTGGTATCCTTAGAACCAATAAGTGGTATCAGAGCCAATGGTTCAGCAAGGGACAAGTATGGAGATGGTAGTCAGATCCCACGGTTACCTCCCCACGAAGAAGAGCAAGGAGACTCCTAGTGGGCCCAGACTAGTGGAGTAGAAGGGGTCTTCGTGATGCAATATATGCGAGCTGCTAAGAAAAAGACTTTTGCTCAAAGGGGAGTCCAAGCCCAATGTGAAAGTTCACACTTGAGGGGGAGATTGTTGCGATGTCAAATATGAGTAAGAATCCCACATTGGGAAGAGACGAAATTAGTAAGGGGCACTCATATAAGTGGAAAGGACCATAAGCCTAATGCCTTAAGGTTTTCGGTTGAAGTGTAGTGTCAAGTGTTGGACCCCAAACTTTTTCTTAGAAATTAGAATTTATTAAATTAGAATCTATTGGAGTTTAGTCATGAATATATTTTATTTACATATGTTGGCATGCATTAAATAGAAATGTTAGAACTAAGTTAGTATGTAATAGGCATAAGAGAATAAAAGGAGTAAGTAGGCATTAAATTAAATGTGGAAGGGTAAGTTTGGAAATACTAAAAGTTGTCTTAAATTAATAAGAAAGGAAATGGGAAAGATGAAGTGAATACATGTTGGAGAAGAAAGAAAGAAAGAAAGAAAAATGTAGAAGAAACTAAAAGAAGAGAAGGAGAAAAAGAACTAGAAAAAGGAAGAAGGAAAGAAAGAAAAAGGAGAAAGAAGAAGAAGAAAGAGGATACAGCTGAGTTTTAAATAACCTTTACCTATTCTTTTTACTTTGGTAGAAGAAGGAATTAGAGAAAATAAGTTTTATGTGCTGAAAATAAAGGGAGAAAAGAGAGGACCAAGAAATCTACTCTTGATTTTCATGGATTTTCAACTAGATCTTGGTTATTCTAGCTTAGATAAACCATGAGTAGATTAAGCCTAGGCTCATTTTTGGATATTAAAGCTTTATGGATTTTCTATTTGTATATTAGTTTGAATGAAAGTTTCTTTGTTTAGAGGAAACTAAGAAAATCCAAGGCAAGAGCAGGAGGAAAGGCAAACTTGAGTTGGACTTGTTATTAATTAGGTGGGTGATATGTTTATAGTTATTATGATGATTGACTGATTTCTTGCTTGCTAACATGCTTAATTACTTGAGTTTGAACTATTGCGATTGTTAGAAAACACACTATGATTTAGTATCATGTTATGCCTTGAAAGATGTTACTTTATTTTGTATTAATGAAAAGAGGAAAAGGCACAAGAAGCATGAAAGTATGAATATGTGATGAAATGAATTGAGCAATAAATTTTGCTTGTGTTTGGGAAAGAGAGGTACCGTTTCATTCGTCACGTGCTTGTTGAGTTAAAGACTTTTCCCGACTACTTGCTTATGGCATATGAGCTCCTAAGAAACGGAATCATTTTGTTCATGGTGTAAACTTCGGTTTCTCCATTTTGTTCCATAGGATTCTCCCAAGCCATTATATTTGTGCATTTCATGTTGCTTTTTTAAGCATGATATACAATTGAATGCTATGTTTTGATGGTTAAATATACATGATATGATTTCTGTGATAGCATTTTTAACTATGAGTTCTTTGAGCTAGAATTGTGGATATTTTAACTACTAGATTAAATGAGATATATATATGTGTGTGTGTGTGTGTATGTG
The DNA here is from genome assembly GCA_027575705.1 of Erythroxylum echinodendron. Classification (NCBI taxonomy): domain Eukaryota; kingdom Viridiplantae; phylum Streptophyta; class Magnoliopsida; order Malpighiales; family Erythroxylaceae; genus Erythroxylum; species Erythroxylum echinodendron. The sequence goes on along the minus strand of JANZXR010049864.1, from coordinate 7,878 downwards.
TGTGCTTGATTGTATGTGGCTTGTTAACATTGGCTATAAGTGTATCAACTACTGAGCTTCGCATCTCACCCTATAATTTTCCACTCCTTAGGTGCAGAACAAGTAGATAATTGATCCTTGTAAAGCTTTGGCAAACTCCAAGATTTCTATCTTTTGTAACTAAGTTAGTTAGATTACTTTTGGTAGGTTTATAAGCATATCAAGCATGGGAATTTATATATGTTTTGTATTATGCTACTGATGTTGCCTTTGATATTTAATTAAAGCTATGTACAAACTCTGTTTTGTTTGAGAAATGAAAGTAAGAGTTAAAGAATTTCTCTTTTGTATATGTTCAAGTTATTTTTTTTGTTGGGTTGTAAATGGTAGCTGGAAATAAAATTGTATGTTGTTAGATGGTCCTGGATAGTTTTTAAAATGAATTGTTATATTGGGAGTCATGTATGTACGGCTAGTGTTTGTTGGATTCGGGACTTTTAAATTACGTAAAAGCTCATAATAGGCAAAGAAGAAAAAGGCGGGATATAATTAGTGACACAAATCTTTCAACAATTAAATTGTATTGATTTAGGCTAAATCAGACGAAGTTTTCTTCATACAAGTTGTAGCTTATCCTCTTATCTTTCTAATGGTATAAAGTTTGTAATTTTTGGACATCAACATTAAGAGATATGATTTTTACAAGTTTGAGTGTACATCAGGGGTGCATAATCGTGCACTAAGGGGAATGCACTAGCACGATCATGATAGAACCCTGCACTAACAAGAGTGTATAATCGTGCACTAGCACGATCGTGATAGAGCCTGTTTTCACTTGGGTTACACGATTGTGCACTAGCATGATCGTGACCGACCCATTTTTTAACAAGGGTGTACGATCATGAACGAAACATTTTTCAACTTCAAAAGGGCTCTGCACGGTTATGACTTAAGAAGTCACAACTGTGACTTCTCTTATTAAGCACGGTTGTGACTTGAGAAGTCACAACCGTGACTTCTTTTATTATTAGATGTTAACTTTTTTAACTTACAACTATGACTTCTTTCTATATTAAAGTCACCCAATCCTTTCGTATTGTAGCCATGAATTAAGTACCGAGACCTAGGCCTAGCATGTTTGGTATTAAAGCCCACGACTTTTAAAGATTCCTAGGCTTAAAATAAGTTGTAATATGAATTATTATGATGAGTGATTATGTTTGTATTGTTGAATTGATTAATTGCTTTGAGTGACATGTATATCATGCATATATGTAGAAAAAAGATTAAAATGAAATGTAAGCTAAACGTTAATGTTTAAATTGTAGGAGTAAGATGCCACCTCATAGAATAACACGAGGAGTTTTACAAAGATCTGCTACACCTAACTCTCCACTAAGAGAGGAGGACACTGATGAGTCTAGAGCCGCAGCAATTGCTGAGGCGAGTGTAGGGCAGGATAGTGAGCCCTTTTGATCACAAAGGCGTGAGTCACCTCTTCCTCAAAAGTAAGTGCCTAATCCCTTAGATATTAGACTATTATAATCCTTTGCTTAGGATTTTGTACAAGTCTTGGGCTAAATGCCAAAACTTCTACCCCAGCCCTAGCTAAGAAAGGGACGCAATTTGATAAGCTGAGGAAGTATGGGGCAGTGGATTTTTATGGGACAACTGATCCAGAAGAAGCTGAAACATGGTTGAAGAAGATAGAAAGAATATTGGAACAAATAGACTGTGATGATGATGAAAAGGTTGTATATGCTGCAAGCTTGCTATGGTGAGATGCCCTGCATTGGTGGGAAACTGTACCAGGGAGTCAGATAAAACCACCAGTGTTGACATGGAAGGACTTCCTAGCTATTTATAGGAAGAAATATTTGTTTGAGGTGTATATCTAGTAGAAGTAAAGGGAGCTTCTTTGTCTCACCTAGAGGGAGATGACGGTGAGTGAATATGAGCGTAAATTTACGCAATTGTCCAGATATGTAGCTGAGATGATGATGAGCGAAGTGGCTAAATGTTGTAGGTTTGAAGTGAGATTGCAATTAGCTATCATAGAAAAAATGGTGGCATAAAATTTATGTGACTTCCAACAACTAGTAGAAGCTGCGTTAAGGGTTGAGAATGTGGAGACTATAAAGAGCCCAGTGAATAGAAAGAGGAAAGGAAGAGAATAGTTTAGAAGGGGAGCTAGTGCTCCTTTGCCAGAAAGGATTGTTAGGACTTTCCCTATATAGTATGAGGATAGGAGCAGTGGAGCAAGTAGGTCCAAACATACGAGAACTATCTCTCATAAAGCCTCAACTATTGGAGGCAGTAGAAGAGGAGAGGGGGATAAGCCATCCATTCCCAAATGTGATCATGGTGGCAAATTCCATAAGGGGGAGTGCTATGGGCTGACTGGAGCTTGTTTTAACTGTGGAGAAAAAGAGCACATGGCTAGAGAGTATCTGTAGTATGCAAAACAATAGGGAACTCAGATGTAAGCTCTAAAAAAGGTTGAGACTGTAGGAGTTAAGTCTGCAACTGAAGTGGGTAGTTTTAGTGCAGCCAAGAAAGTGAATCTCCTAGGAAGACCGAGGGGACAAGCATCGGCTAGGGTATTTGTAATGACGAGGTAGGAAGTAGAAGCTACTGCAGAGGTTGTGACTGGTATGATTAAATTGTTTAATGATGATATTATTATTTTAATTGATCTAGGGTTTACCCACTCATTTATTTAGTCAAGTAGGATTGTGCATGGTCGAAATTTGATCCCATTAGATAGTCCTTTGATGGTTAATACCCTAATTGGCCAATATATCATTGTTATTCAAGTTTATAAAGATTGTGAAATATACATTGGTGAAGTAAAATTAGTGATGGATTTAGTGCCATTGAAGATGGAGGGATTAGATGTGATTTTTGGTATAGATACTTTAGAAAAATATAATGCCAATTTGAAATGCAAACAAAAGACAGTAGAGTTTGAGTTGGACAAAGGTGAAAAGGTAGTGTTTTTGGAAGATAGGAAAGCAAACCCACCTAGAATTATTTCAAATCCAACAGTAGATAAAATGATGAGGAAAGGATGTGAAGCATTCTTAGCATATGTGGTAGACACGAAGGTAGATGGAGGAAAATTAAAAGATATTCTTGTGGTCATAGAATTTCCAAATGTCTTTTCAGAGGAATTACTAGGACTACCACCACTTAGAGAGATTGAGTTTACCATAGAGCTTCTTCTAAGCACTGCACCAATATCAATTCCACCTTATAGAATGGCTCCGGCAGAATTGAAGGAGCTTAAAGAGCTGTTGAAAGAACTATTGGAGAAAGGTTATATTAGGCCTAGCTCTTCACCTTGGGGAGCTTTAGTTCTTTTTGTGAAGAAGAAAGATGGATCCTTAAGGATGTGTATGGACTACAGGAAGCTTAATTATGTTACTATCAAAAATAGATATCCCCTCCTACGCATAGATGATTTATTTAATCAATTGCAAGGAGCAAAAGTCTTATCTAAGATAGACTTGAGATCAGGTTACTACTAATTGAGAATAAAGGAGTCTAATATGTCAAAGACTACTTTTAGAACATGATATGGGCATTTTGAGTTCTTAGTTATGCCCTTTAGATTAACTAATGCCCCTGTAACCTTTATGGAATTAATGAATAAAGTCTTCAAGCCTTTCTTAGACTAATTTATCACAGTCTTTATTAATGATATATTGGTTTACTCCAAGAGTGATAAGGAGCATGAAGAGCACTTAAGGATTGCCTTGAAGACATTGAGTAAGAAAGAGTTGTATGCCAAATTCAGTAAATGTGAATTTTGGCTAAGGAAAGTGGTGTTTCTTGAACATGTAATTTCAAAAAAAGGAGTACATGTGGATCCAAAGAAAATAGAAGTTGCAGTTAAATAGGAAGCACCTAAGGATGTAGCAAAAGTGAGGAGTTTCTTAGGTTTAGCTAGTTATTACAGAAGATTTGTAGAAGGCTTTTCCATAATAACAGCCCCACTCACTAAATTGACATGGAAGAGTTAAAAGTTTGTGTGTATAGAAGAATGTCAGAAGAGTTTTGAGGAATTGAAGAATAGGCTTATAACTACACCAATCTGACTTTCCTTCTGGTAGTGATCGATATATAATATATAGTGATGCCTCAAGGAAGGGATTGGAGTGTGTGTTGATGCAAAGAGATAAAATGATTGCCTATACTTCTAGGAAATTAAAAACCTATGAGATGAATTATCCTACACATGACTTGGAGTTGACTGCTATAATTTTTGAATTGAAAGTATAGAGACATTACTTATATAGAGTCACCACCAAGGTATTTACAGACCACAAGAGTCTTAAATATTTGATGAGCCAAAAAGAGTTAAATCTGAGATAAAGAATGTGGTTAGAACTACTAAAAGATTATGACTTGATGATAGACTACCACCCGAGGAAAGCTAATGTACTAGTGGATGCATTGAGTAGAAAATCTACTATAGCATATGTGATGACAGTATACCTTCCTTTGTTAAAGGAATTAGCCAAAGTTAAGGTAACGTTGAAGCAAGTTAAATCTGGTTGTATATTGGCTAATTTTAGAATAAGGTCAGTGTTGAATGAGAAGATTAAGGAATTGCAGGAATAAGATGAGTACTTGAGCAAGCTCAAAGAAGAAATTAAAAATGATAAGCCCTCTAAAATAGAGATAAGAGAAGATGGATTGGTGGTGTTAGGTAACAAATTATGTATTCCAGACATGTAGGAGTTAAAGGATGAAATTCTTGACGAGGCACATATTGCTCCATATGCAATGCACCTGGGGAGTACAAGAATGTATAGAGATTTAAAAGAGCACCTTTGGTGGAAAAGAATGAAGAAAGATGTTGTAGAGTATGCTAGAAAATGCTTGGTGAGCCAACAAGTTAAAGGAGAACATCAAGCACCTACCGGCAAGCTTAAACCTTTGTTTATTACTAAATGGAAGTAGGAGAAGATTACAATGGATTTCTTGATGGGATTACCAAGGACCAACAGGAAGCATGACACAATATGGGTGATTGTTGATAAGTTAACCAAGTCAGCACATTTCCTGCCAATTAAACAAACCGATTCTTTGAATGCCTTAGCCAAGAAATACATAAATGAAATAATCAGACTTCATAGGATTCTGAGTTCTATAGTCTCAGATAGAGATCCCAGGTTCACCTCCAGATTCTAGGAAAGCTTGTAAGAGGCTTTGGGAACCAAGTTGCATGTTAGGATAGCTTTCCATCCACAGGCTAATGGCCAATTAGAGAGGGCAATAAGAACATTGGAAGCAATGTTAAGATCTTGTGTTATGGACTTAAAGGCTCATAGGATGATCATTTACCTTTAATTATGTTTTCTTACAATAATTTCGACCTCTCAGGAATTCAAATGGCAACTTATGAAGCTCTGTATGGTAGGAGGTGCAGAACTCCTATTTGTTAAGATGAGGAAGGTGAGAGGAGACTTTTAGGACCTGAGTTGGTACACGTTATAGTTGACAAGAATAATTTGGTGAAGCAGAGACTCAAGGCAGCTTAAGATAGGATGAAGAGTTATATGAACGCACATAAAAAGGAGATGGAATATGAATTTGGAGATAAAGTATTTCTTAGATCCTCTTTATGGGAAGGAGTCTTAAGATTTGGTAAAAAGGGCAAGCTCAGTCTAAGATACATAGGCCCTTACGAAATTATTGAGAAGATTGGTCTCTAACCTACAAGTTAGCCCTGTCACTAGAATTATCTAAGATTCACAATATCTTCCATATATCAATGTTGAGGAGATACAAATCGGATCCTTCACACATAGTCCAACTTTCAGAGGTTCAATTAAGGGAGGATTTGACTTATAAAGAACATCTAGTAGAGATTCTAGATTCAAAGGAAAAGGTCTGGAGAAATAAGACTGGGAAGCTGGATAAAGTCTTATGGAAGAACCATGTAAAAGAAGAAGCAATATGGGAACCTTTGTAAGCTATGAAGGAGAAGTATCAACACCTAATTGTAGACTCAGGTAAGAATTTTGAGGATGAAATTCTTTAAAGGGAGGAGAAATGTTGGACCCCAAACTTTTTGTTAGAAATTAGAATCTATTGGAGTTTAGTCATGAATATATTTTATTTACACGTGTTGTCATAAATTAAATAGAAATGTTAGAATTAAGTCAGTGTGTAATAGGCATAAGAGAATAAAAGGAGTAAGTAGGCATTAAATTAAATATGGAAGGGTAAATTTGGAAAGACTAAAAGTTGTCTTAAATTAATAAGAAAAGAAATGAGAACGATGAAGTGAATATGTATTGGAGAAGCAAGAAAGAAAGATAGAAAAATATAGAAGAAACTAGAAGAGAAGGAGAAAACAAACCAGAAAAAGGAAGAAGGAAAGAAAGAAAAAGGAGAAAGAAGAAGAAGGAAGAGGATTCAACTGAGTTTTAGGTAACCTTTATCTATTCTTCTTGCTTTGGTAGTAGAAAAAACTAGAGAAAATGAGTTTTATGTGCCAAAAATGAAAGGAGAAAGGTGAAGACCAAGAAACCTATTCTTAATTTTCATAGAATTTTAACTAGACCTTAGTTATTCTAGCTTAGATAAACCATGAGTAGATTAAGTCTAAGTTTATTTTTTGTTATTAAAGCTTTATGGATTTTCTATTTGCATATTAATTTCATGAAAGCTTGTTTGTTTAAAGGAAATCAAGAAAATCCAAAGTAAGAGCAGGAGGAAAGGCAAACTTGAGTTTGGACTTATTATTAATTAGGTGGGTGATATGTTTATAGTTAGTGTGATGAAGGGCTGATTTCTTGCTTGCTTACATGCTTAATTACTTGACTTTGAATTATTATGATTGTTGGAAAAAGCACTATGATTTAATATCATCTTATGCCTTAAAAGATGTTACTGTAATTTGTAATACTGAAAAGAGGAAAAGCACAAGAAGCATGAAAGTATGAATATGTGATGAAATGAATTAAGCATTCAAATTTGCTTATATTTGGGCAAGAAAGATACCATTTCATTCTTCACGTGCATGTTGACTTAAAGCCTTTTCCCGGCTGCCCGCTTGTGTCACATGAGCTCTTAAAAAATAAACTCATTTTGTTTATGGTGTAAACTTCGATTTCTCCATTTCGTTCTATGGGATTCTCTCAAGCCATTATGTTTGTCCATTTCATGCTGATTTGTTAAGCATGATATACAATTTAATGTATACGTGTGTGTGTGTGTGTGTGCTTGATTGTATATGTGTGTGTGTGTGTGTGTGTGTGTGTGCTTGATTGTATGTGTGTATGTGTGTGTGTGTGTGTGTGTGTAGCTCGTTACCAATGGCTATAAGTGTATCAACCACTAAGCTTCATAGCTTGCCCTATTGTTTTCCACTCCTCAGGTGCAGAACGAGCAAATAATTGATCTTTGCAAAGCTTTGGAAAACTCCAAGATTTATGTCTTTTGTAACTAAGTTAGTTCGAATAATTTTGGTAGCTTTATAAACATATCAAGCATGGGCATTCATATTGTTTTGTATTATTCCGCTGATGTGGACTTTGATATGTAATTAAAGCCTTGTACAAACTCTATTTTGTTTGAGAAATGAAAGTAAGAGTTGAAGAATTTCCTTTTTGTATATGTTCAAGTTGTCTTCTTTGTTGAGTTGTAAATGGTTGCTGGAAATAAAATTGTAAGTTGTTAGATGGCCTTGGATAGTTTTTAAAATGAATTGCTATGTAGGGAGTCATGTATGTATGGCTAGTGTTTGTTAGATTCGGGTCTTTTGGAGTATGTAAAAGCTCATAATAGGCAAAGAAGAAAAAGAGGCTATGCATTGGTAGATCCAGGATCTAAATATTCATTCATCACCCCGCATCTGGCATCTAAATTGCATTGTGAACGTAA
>JANZXR010049854.1:0-13024 GCA_027575705.1 Erythroxylum echinodendron | reverse complement strand
TTCTCTTCTTTATGCACGACTTCCATCTTCTTTGTCTTATTCATTTAAGACACACTTCTTGTGTTTTTACCAAGTTACCCCCTTCTTTTATTAGAAAATTCCTATTAACTCCTTCACTTTCATATCACCATATAAAATTCACAATATACCTTATTAGACTCAAAAAAATTCATAAGTTAACTTCGAATTTATTTTCATGCATACTAATTTAATAAAATAACAAATTAAAAAAATTAAAAAAATAAAATAAAAAAATAAATCAAAAGCAGGACCCAACAATTATATAGTATAATACAAACAGGATAAGTAACCATGCAGGTCATATTTATGGATAAACCCCTCTAATATTGCACCTCCATATAGTTTGATAATATACTATCACTTTATAAATAGTTTCCATACCATACCTAAGACGTGAAGTACAAGAGTAAAAGCAGGATTAGTGATGGAGATATACATACCACCTAGTTAATAGGCATACCCGTAGGTAACTATTATAAACATTTGGTACATAAACTATAATAGGTTATGTCTTTTGGGTATATTATACTCAAGAATTAGATACATGCAATGATTATACCCATTAACATACATGCATGGTTACAAGGGTGATTATATAGTATGAGGGATAATAGGTGTACATTATCCGTCATACTCTATAATCACTAGAGGTATACCTCTTGATGGATTAGTTTGTATGGAATGTGCATGATTAGGGATACTCAATCTAGCCATACTGCAATATGTAACTATGATTAGTATGGGATGGTATATTATATATGTAAGCCATAGATATCCCAATATATTATATCATACTTGTATAATGGCATCCATTTTAATTGTTGCAGTGTACCCATAGACACCCATGTTCCTCCCAACTGATTACTTGTATTCAAAGAATTTGCATATTAATGACTTGTTAAACAATGACTGTATTACCATGAGTACTTGTGTAGAAATATATATGGTTTTTTAGTAATGGTAACTATTGCTTACATGTGGAGGAACATACGACTATACAAGTGCTAGTATAGTGATGAATATACCATATGACATATGGACATATAGGTGTCCAACATATAATTTATGGCATGATTACTTATACAGTACATCCATGTTATACCTATATAGGGTACAATAATTACCATGGTATTAGTGAGCATACGTTTACAATAATGTAGACTGTAAAGGATGGAGCTATACAATTGTCTTGCTATTACCATAGATAAACAAAAGTCATGTTCGCAAGGATAGGAGGCCCTAGTATATACAATACCCAACTTGTAAAAAGCTAGATATGTACCTTGGTATGTATACCATAACTTAGTACCTAAGTTATATATTACTTTGATTCATATCCTTCATATATGGGGTAACATTACAGATATATCATGTTATATAATATAATAATCCCTTTCTTTACATTCTATATCCAATGTACAGAAAGGTGTCATTGTAATGGTACTATTACTAGAAGTATCACACCTATGTGTAATGGTTGCATACAATGTCACTTTAGATTGGCATATGAGGGTATACACTTACAATCAATGTACCACTGGTATGTATGCATAGATAGTATTAATCACTATTAATAATCACTAGCATTGACTGTTGAAGAATATACTACAGTACAACACTACATAATGGTCCACCACATTATATAGCATGTGGTACATAGCCTCTGTTGCATATAACCTACTTATTAATAGTACCACTAGTAGTATGGTTATTTGGATTGATCAGTTGTGATATAATCATACAAGTGTACAATTACACTCCTGTATTTATGGATAGTATATGGCATTAATTTTGATATATGCCAAAAGTGACATTGAGTACATGTTAATATGGATGGTAAGTGGTTAAGAATTGAACCACTCAAAAAGTTCGAGATGTATTATGCCATGGTAACCAATATATTATGATGTATCATTTATGGTTGTATACCTTTTTTCACCAACCATATCTGTATATATATGCCTAATACATATGGTATCATCAGGTTTTCATGATACCACTCACTATCATATGAAGGGCTACCACAAGTCATATCCACACATTTATAAGTCATGTTGTTATCTACACCTGCAAAAGTATATTTGGATATAGACACATACCTAACTTTTATAGGATAATAATTGTCACAAGTGGCCCTGAGACAGTTAGGGTACAATGATATGGTGTAATAATGACACATACCTAGGACTTTATGGTCATACACATATAGTATACTATTTGTCATCTATTACATACCATACCATGTATATGTGTAGGGTACTATACCTTTATAAGGTCAACTTATGTATGTTAGTCCTTATAAGGTTAACTTTCATATATCATTAGACCACCAAGTGGACTATGATAATAATATGTTATCATAGTGTGCTGTAGTTATCTGATTAACATACTCAATGGTATAACCATATATGAGTGTGTAGACAATACCATATGGTGTGACATACCAACATATTATAAGAGTGAATGGTATAGGACCCGTTAATTAACATGTATCTAGCCATTACATCCTATAGGCACATTAGAGTACCAAAATAAGTCTGGTATTTATATACTATAAAACATATAGTATAGGATATTTGTACATACTATAGAAAGGTTTTATATCACCTATCAGACTCAATATGTAACATATACCATATATATATACGCAGGCCTATATGTAATTTGCATTAAATTGTAATGTGTATAACATGAATTCTTATATATAATTACTCAATTATATCCTTGTCACACCAAGGTATATGGAATAACAATTATACCATATACACAACGGATGGGTATACCAAAATATAACATGTACCTTGGTGTTATGGCTTATAGGTACACACATTTGCCACTAACCAATACGACACTCAGGTGATTGAAGGGGCTATTATGGTACTTATCAATTGGAATGCATATAATGTACACAGCAGTACAAGGTATAGTGTTTCACTGGTAGTAAATATTCATTTACTTTTCCAATATAATGTAACCATACATCATATTAAAAAAGACCTTACACATATATGAGCTCTATGATTGCACTATTAACTCATAGTAAGGATAGCTATAATTCTCATATAATACATCATGATGGTATTTGTATCATATACCATATACAAATATAATGTACATGATTTAATGATCATAACCACTATAAGTATGTGGGTGTAACTGTATCCAATCTACACTGTGACATGTACATACATGGTTTATGGTCTAAGTTATACTGATATAGTACCCATGGATATAAACACTTTATATGGGTTAAAACTAACACATAATTAACTATGGGTATATAGATGGTAGTGCATATAGCATGACAACTATTTATGTCATTTTGTTGGAACCAATTCATATGTTTATGTAACCCATTCATCATAGTGGGTATATTTGGGGTGACAATAATTGATGACTGAGTGGATATAACTACAATGTAATACTTAGTATACATCAACACTTTTATATCATCTCAACTGATGGTATTGGCTATAATGATATAAACATACCATATATGACTTGGTATAGGAAAGCTAGCAAAGTATTATACATACCTACACAACCCCTACTATATTGTATTATATAGTATGTATACACACATAACAGTATATGTCACTCCACTGTGACATCAATAGGTGTCACAATATTAATAGCCACTAAATGTATAATACTATATGGTATGAGCACGTTACCATATTAATACATGCTCGTAGCATATAATATATAAATCTGTACATTGTTAACATACCCATAGGAGTGAATAGCTATAATAATAGTCTCAATTAGTTATTAATTTGGTAATGTGCTCATACCATATAATATATAAATCTGTACATTGTTAACATACCCATAGGAATGAATAGCTATAATAATAGTCTCATACTATTAGCCAAGGACGTGATACAATGGGGTAAATGTTGGCCTTTATGCTCTTGGTTTTGTATAATAGAGTAACCATCCATAGCCATCTTGACTATGGTACAATAATATATTGTACTCCATTTTACCACCTACACTTAGTGTACCATATGCCAATTTGGTAACTAGTTAGATAGTTATAGTACATAATAGATGGTACACATACACATCACTATTGATATTGTCAGATAACCACTAAGGTATCCTCACCTTTATATGTACCCAATTACATATAAAGGTAATTGTCTTAACACATCTAGGGTTAGGGTACTAATTTATTGGGAGGTAATGTGTCACTAGTATTATAAATTATGTTTACTTTGTTGAAGTAAACAAGTAATTAGGTAACATCCACATTAGGATCTTGTTATATTATATACAAATGTAAATATTATGCAGTAACCCATCTATCATACTTTATAACCAATCAATTAATACCAGATAATATGTATAATATGGTTTACACATTCTGATACCATGAATTTTAGCATATACTTAAAGATTACTACAACATTACAAGAGCTATTCCAAAGGTATAACGTTTTATGTAATCGTGATACTATAGGTAATTATGTGTGTATATCCAAGTAATGGGATAAGTTATTGTTTTGGATACTACTAATGGTGTCATATCTTTAGTGGAACTATCAATGGGTATAAATTTGGCACCCTAATATGTGGGACTATTAGGTATGTCACATTGTATGCATACCATAGATACATAATGTATGACATTCAAGGTTAGTTGAAGACACATACTATATATGGAGCAACCAAGGGATAATATGATGGTATTATACTGAGGCAACCCATGGGAATACATACCACTATGACATACTGTGTTATAATAGATGCTCAATATGTTAGTCCCCATATAATGGTCAAAATATAACATATCCTATATGGTAGTAACCCTTTATATAATGTGGGTTGATTAGGTTGGACTAACATATTGAGGCATTATACTACAGTATCCATGTGGCTACCATATGGATAATACTATACCATTATGTAATCATTACCACAAATGCTCATCAGTGATAATCCTGTACCCTATATGTGTATATAGTATGTATACACAATATAATTATCTATATAGTGCCCTTTGGTACATATACATAATGTCGTGACTTACCTACCATATTGGTAATGATTCCAATTCTAATGCCAAGATGTATATAATCATCTTGCTAAATTATATACAATGGGTATATGCTACAGTCATACTCCCATAATTATACACATACTATGTATTTATTATGTTTTATGTATAATATATAATGAGCATATGGAATGTACTTGTAATATGGTAGCTATACTGATATTTAATACGTAAAATATTTCATTATGAATTGATATGGGATTATATATGGAACTAAGTATAAGATGAGCTATAAGGTGCCATTAGAACTCATCCTCACTATGGTGTGTATGAGTTATGTGACACATCAAGGAGGATAGAACATAATGTATCCTGCACCACAATATCCACTAATGGTATATAATGAGGTCATAATTGATACCTATTATACCATTGGATATGCCATGTATAACTGATCTGGCATTAGATAACCACATAAAATCTAATTCAAAATCCAAATTATAATATAGTGTGTATGGATACATGGTATTCTATATATGCTTAAATATGTACATTATACTGGTTGGTACTATGTATACATTGGTAATGATAAAATGTATTGTTGGTACCACATACCGTTATGCAATACATAAAGGTAATCCAATGCTATCCAATAAATGTTGATAATCACTATGTAAACACTATATGGATAAGAGTAATAATACATATTCTTATCCACAAAACTGATACCACGTATGATGGTTGTGTCATATATACCTTGCCATATGGGATGGGTCAATTCATGGCCTATATATAATGCTCACATATATGACCATCAAGGGTATTATACCATTACACACTAATTCTGTAATTATTGTGACTATATAACCATTATTCAATACCAGTGGAATGAAATGGTTTGTCAGTATGGATGTTGTTAATATGACCTATGCAACCATTGTTCTCTATTGTTCTAGTTTAGGATTCATTTTGTATGTTTTCATTAAGTTTGATTTCCATTGTGTTCTTATGTGTTGGATGCTAATTGAGGGTAAGAATTGCTTATAATGTACAAAAGGATAGGAAGGAAGTTGGAGGATGAACAAGAGAACATAGAAAAGAAGATAAGAGGATCACTTCTGGGACCAATTCCCACCTTCATGGGAATTAGGAAAATTCCCACGGATGTAGGAAATTAAGACAGAAACTTTCTACCTATAATTCCCATGCTTATTGGAATCATGCAGATTCCCATGGATGTGGGAATTGAAATCAGAGACAATCTGCGAGGCTTCGTTAAACCTAATGTTTTGGACTATATAAAGAGAATTAAGCCTCCATCTTTAAGAGTGACGACACCTACCTATAGAGAGACTATCCTTAGGTGGATAACACTTGTTTGGAGCATCAAGGAAGGATTGAGAACAAGGATCATCATCAAGATTGGGCAAAATAGCAGATCAACACCAAAATTCCAGGTTTTGGAAAAGAAGAGAAGGAGTTTTCTTATTCACTTTCTATCACTTTAATCTCTTCTTTTCTTTGTAAAGATAGATTATTTGAATGTTGATAGTATTATGGAGACCATTTTAGGCTAATTTCATATTACGGAATGCTTTTTCATTATTTTGTTAAAACTCATGTTTTATTGGATAGAATGAAGTGTCTTTCATAATTGTTGTTCTTAATTGTCATCTTGCAACAAATTGAAAGAATGAGTGAGACGAAAATTGTGTAGGATTGTACAAAGAGAGTTGGCAACTTATAGACTAGCAATTATTATGTCAGTTGAATAATTAGAAGAGAGATTTCAGTTAGTTAATTTATTGTCCATAGGATAGCATAATAACTAGTTAAATCAATAGAATCATTGGGTAGGTTGAGAGATTGTTCAATCAATTCCTATAAATTCAATTAGGGACAAATAGTTACACCTTGAGAGACTGTAATTAGTAAATTCGAAAATCTAGGATGAGATACAATTAAATCAATAAAATATTAGGGAGATAGAATAAGGAAAAAGTAATTTCTAGCATTTAGAGCCTTGAATTCACACTTTTTGTAATTGTGGTATTGTCCATTGTTTCCATTAATCTTTTCATTTTAATTTAATTTTCTAGATTAATTGTATTAAACAATTTTATTTCTTAAACAAAGTCTTTCATAAATTAAGTGGTATCTGGGCATCAATCCTTGTGGGATCGATATCCACTCTTTCTAACTACAAGTCACGACCCGTTCACTTGCAGTTTTGAGCGTAAAACAAGTAGATAGGTTTTATAATCTATCACCACAATCCCTTGCTCATATATAGGAGAGTATATACATGCTATACTAATGTAACATATTCTACTGTGGTATTTAAGACTGAGCCGTACTATACCATGCACATTATGCGGGTAACATAGTCATAGTATAATGGCACTACACAATAGAAAATAAATATATACCATATGATACTATATTACCATTACCATATCGGATATACAACTGGGATTTGGGTGATATCAGATATTGTACTCACTAAAACACTCATACTTCTAAGTCCAAAAGTATACTAATTTAATGATTACATAATGGTATAGTGTTATCCCATATGGTAGCCATTCATAATTACATTTGATGTCTATAGTTATTTAAGTGGCTCAACATTGTATAATGTACCATATATACTATCACATAGTACATATTGTAGCATACAATTTCATATCTATAACTATGTGGTCGTTACATATATGAAATTAGTGTGGCTTATAAATAAGTCATATTTATTATGTTGATATATGGATGAAATCAGATACCAAACATATATGTACCCTAATGCCATGTATCCATATGGATGTGTGGTCTTACATACATAAAAATAATGTCAACAACATGTGCCATATACCTATGGCTTTGATAGATTATATGATGCCCATATTATAAATGACAACTTACACATGTATATATAGGCCATCTTCAAATCATAAGCATACAATGTTGTAACATACATGACCATTGGCTGGTGCTTTACAATGGTATGTGGCATATGTTTTTATCACTTGTTTGTCTACTAAATAGTTGGTCCATATCTTTAATGGGTTATAGTGATGAATCCATCGAGCTTAGTTGTTAACCTGTCATATGCTTAGTTATGATAGCCTACACACTCAATGATACATGTCATTGGTGTATAACCAAGTGATGTATCCAATAAGGCCTTAATTATTTCTTATACGCATGCTAATATCTTTATACTAATACAATACGTAACAAGCACATAGAGTTTGGAAATAATACATTATACAATGTATTCATAGTAAGGAGGTAGACCAACTCGTTCAATGTAAGTACCATTGTAATAGTTAGGCACATAATTTGTATACCCATGCACACCGTTCACTGATAATAAGAATTTATATGTACTATAAGTCTCACTTATGGTACATATAAATTTTTAACGGTATCATACTAATGTTATATGGGAATAGAATACTCCAATAGTATGCATAACATATAATTTGGGCCACCATATACATACCATGTCAATAATGACAGTAATTATTGAATTATGACACTCAAATATAATTATGGATATGGTGAAAGTGCTAAGACACATTGGTATGACATGTAAATAAATGGCTATTATATGGAATATGAATGTGGTTAACCTTATTCCATTTAATAGGGTGACAATATACTATGGGGCATGTATTCATGCTACATACACAAGTGATATGTATACACTTACGTATGTAGCTTTTCTATGATATGGATGGACATGAATGATACCTTAGAAGACTTTTATAGAAAAGTACCCACTAGTGACATTATCTTCTAAGGTAACATAATTCAATGTGATATGGTAATTATATCACGAAGTACATAATGTTATTATATCATCTCACATTACTGCCGTTTGGTATCATTTATACATACTTGCTGTTACAATGTGGTCTTATAATCCACTTCATAATTGCCATACAAAAGGCACTAGGTACCATACAATATGTAAGGTAACATTATGCATATAAATTAAAGAGGGTATTTTAGTTAGTCGCACACTAGTACATGAGTACACCCACTTTATGGCATATTAATATTAGTGGGTACATAGTGAATACAAATTGTACAGTTACTATGCATAATGTTACCTTACAGGCATTGAAAATGTTTTCAAAGAAATCCTATATTGACATACAATAGGGATCAATATGTCTCAATGTATTTTGCAGATCAATATGTCTCAATGTGTTTTGCAAAATGGATATTGCCTTATAATATACTATAACATGTATATACATTACTTGTGTACATAGTTTACCTGGTATATATATGTATCTATATAACAGAGCCAACATAGTTGGGTGTTACTTGCATATTTACATGACTAATATAAAGGACCTAATGATATCAATATGTATATGTTATAAATGTAAGTATGTATTGGTAGAATGTATATTGGATCTTATTATATTATATCTATGTATAGTTATGAGTGTACATTAACAACTATCTATATATTGTTGGTATTAAGTTATATTATGTACCTTAGGTACAGATACCTATACCGATACATGACCAACTACGTGTCCCATATAAACCACATTTATTTATGGAGTCTATAATAACATAACTAATTAATATAGTACAATATCTCACAATATAACCTTATTACCACCAATTGATATATCTCACAATAATTATTATGTGAGATATATCAATTACTCAGTACATAGGAGTAATAGGATGTGTGGCATAATGATGGGTGTACACTAGATTATACCACTCCTATATGACACATGATAATTGCCTAACATATCAAGTGGGCCATATGTTAACAATGTGGGTATATGGTTAGACATATCATACCTGCAGTCATATCATACTCATGGGTACCTATGATTATATATAGTAAAAATTATAATTTGTAAGGAGGAGGGTGCTTACATATGGTTACCCTATGGTATAATTTCATATAGATACCAAACATATACTGTTGTGACCTTAAGTCTACATATTAATATACTATGGTAGACATAAGGTCACATATGGCATACACATAGATATTAACGATAGACTTATAGTGTGGACTTGAATAGTTATATACCTAAGTAGGTCCATATGTGATATCACTACATAGTATTCCAAGTGTACTGTACCGTACCTGCATTAGCATATTGACCTATACTGGATATGCATAACATGTATATCATATGACATGTTGATTGGTATTGCCATATGATATAATGGAGTAAGCGGGCATTTTAATGTCGCGTGTGTTATAGTCTAATTATAAAAATACCCAGGTATGTGACTTCAACTATCATAACAAAGGATATTACATAAATGCCCACTTTTTATAATTACCATAGACATGATTATTGGGTACCACATGTCATATATGTTACTAATTTATGCATAGTGTAAATTAGTAGGTTACCTTATGGACATTACATACATGTGGAGACTATGCCATCTATGGACCTACATTAGGTATCCATATAGCTATATATTTATATTTGGATGATACCTATGTATCACCTAATATCTAGTACAGGTTATGTATACTAATGGGTGGCATGGCCATAGGTTATGTACATCAATGTCCAATAATTGCATATATGTATAGATATTTCATGTTTATATATTAAATTATCTTAAATAACATAAGATATTTAATATGTTAGACCATGTTTCCAAAGTCTAACTCGAGAGTCATAAAACGTGTGTGCAGCACTCTGTAGGGTTCTTATCATGGAACCTCATGAGTCAACATGGGTTCATCTTCATTCTCATAACAACCCACAATTCCATAATTCAGCACTTGATACATGACAATCCATTCTTATGTTCATATCCTCAATCATCACCCTAAACATATCACTCATTTAATCTCCATTCAAGCTTAAATGTATCATAGGGAAGCATGAAAAGCCCGCAACTTATAATTGTACATGATTTGGGACAAAAAGCCTAACTTTCACTAGGGATGTCAGATTAAGACCATTTAAGTATGATTTTGAAGAGGACTTTGAGTTCTGCAACTTTTGTGAAGATCCCGAAGAGAGATTTTGTCATCTAGAGGGTTAAAAATTTCACATTTTCATAACTATCCCCTGAATGTCTGCTTAGTAGACATATGTCCCTCTAAACGGACATGAACTGAGCTAAAACACTGGAATTTCCAAAAAGGTCCACCCAGTGGACATCAAGTCTGACCAACGGACATTTGCAGGTCAATTTCTAGATTTCTAACTCCTATAAGTTACCTATGACCCCTCTTATGCATATCTATCAATTCTAACTTATTTTCCTCATCATTTTCACCTCCATTCCAATTCAATATCATTTACAACCAAGTCATAATCTATGATTGATCATCAACCCAAAAACATAACATTCAAACTTATGCACATTCGTCAATATCACATAAACATAACATCAACCATGTCTATACATACTTCAATGTTTTAGCACACATTCCGCTCTATTGTCACCTTCCCTTTATCTATAAACTACCATCCTAATTCCTCCCATTTCAAAACACCAAAGTACTCTCTTTCTATCAACTCAAGTTAAGAAAAAGTATATAAAATGTCTAACATTCACCCTGTGCAACATAACTAACTTTTAAAAAGCATAACTCTCAACTTCGATCTCCAAAAATTTTACACTTATATCATTAGAAAACTAAGATGATAAACTACAACTTCCAAGAAGACAACTTGTAGAAATCTTCCTAGATTAATACAGTTTCCCCCTTGAAATCATAACACATATTTTACCCCTATGAATGCTTGAAAATGCAATGTGAAAACTTGGAAAGTCATAAGTAAACATAAATATATTTCATTAACATCAAAAGAAAAGAGTTTTACAAAGCTTTAATGGGCATTTGAAGACCCAAATACGTCATTGTTTTCATAATCCAAAAATACAAAATATACACCAATAATACTTGAAATGCGGCTAAAACCTTGTGTTTTTATAAACTAACTTAAATACAAAAATATGTAAACTTTGAGTGATGCCTTGACTCTTTATCACTGGATCTCTTGCTCTTTAGTTAAAGATGGGGAGGAATGGGAGTAGCTTAAAAGCTTGTGGGTAACAAGTTTATATTAGAGAAACAAACAAAACCATTGAAAAATATTCATTGCCATAATAAATTGCATTGAATCCATAGAACATATATTTCCCAAATTCTCGAGCTTGTCAAATAATTCATCAACATAAGTCATATATTTCTCAACTTGTCAAACAATCATCGACACATAAGTAATCATAATGGTTTGGGTAGTCCATAAACATGAGCGAGTTCTTGTGAATCTCCAGTAATAACAGAATGGACCATCACAATTCCACACAATGGTTTTGCTTAGTCCATAAACATGAGGGAGTTCGTGAAGGAGCTCCATGCCACTAGCGGGTAGGCGGGAGAAGCCTTTAACAGAGTCAATGTATACGGACATAATAGAATGGACCACCACAAACCCATACAAAAATTAATCTCATATCTTGTAACATCTTACACATTTCAAAATCAAGATTTCCATAAGCATAATATTTTTCAAATACAATTTCCATCATCATTTCACAAATCATCATCAAGATTCATGTACCAAACATGTTGCAATTTCTTAAATCATTTAAAAAGCAATAAATGAAACATTTATAAAACAATTGAAATTATTTAACTTTATTGATTTGGAAAATTTCTTATGGCTCATTAACTCAACTATAAACAAGTAACCTACCTTGATTCCTTGCTTAAACATGATGCCCCTCCTATTGCTCCTCTTCCTTCTCTTGATTTTGTTTAACATTGGCAAAAACCCCAATTCAATAGAAATACAAATTGAGAACCCAAAAAGCACATTCACTAAAATTGATTCCAGAATACTTAAACCCATGCACTTTCTAAGCTTTATGAACCAAAATCCTTCCAAAAATCCAAAGGATTAAAATTGGCTTACCTTGAATCTTCACCAAACAAAGAGATGTTTGGCTCAAATGGAAGCTCTTCTCTTCCTCTTT
>JANZXR010049804.1:0-13032 GCA_027575705.1 Erythroxylum echinodendron | reverse complement strand
GTCTTACAATCCTATTCCAAGTGGGATTGGCATGACTTAGACTTTTGCTACAAGTAGGATTAGTTTGTTAAAATTCAAATTATTCAATTGAAATATTGAGAGAGAGTTTTCTCCTTGAGTTCTTCAAAGAACAAAACTAGAACTTATCAAAGAAATCCTTTCTTTGTTGCATTCACAACACTTCCATTATAACCTTCGTTCAAGTTTCTATTCCTTGAGTTTAGACTTTAATATAGTCTAAGTTTCTGGTTTCATTGTTTCTTAGGTGTAGGTTCTTTATACTAAGGTTCTTGTCTTTTTAGACAAAGGGTCAAGGTCCATCACACTAGATTTGTGTTTAGGTTCCTTGGGATCATATAATCAGATTCTTGTTGGTTTTTTAGGGTTCATCTCTATTAGGTTCACATTAGATTGATGAACCAAGTAATGTGCAGGAAGCTCTTAAAGGTGTTTACAAAGAGAAGTGGCTAATGGCAATGCAACATAAGATGAAGTTGATGCTTCTCAATAAGGTTTGGGACTTAGCTGAATTACCTTATGGCCGAAGGGCTATTAAAACAAGTGGGTTCTTAAGATAAAATTGAATTCTGATGGTACAATTGAAAAGTACAAGGCTTGATTGGTAGCCAAGGGATTCATATAGATGGAGGGTATAGATTTTAAGTATACCTTCTTTCTTGTTGTGAAATTCAATTCCATCATATTATTACTTACTATTGTGGCTTATTTGGACTTAGAATTGCATCAAATGGATGCAAAGATCGCTTTTCACAATGGCAATTGAGAGAGGATATTTACATGTAATAACCCAAGGGGTTTGTTGAAAACCATTAAGAGCACAAAATATGTAGACTTAAGAAGTCTATATACGGTCTTAAGCAAGCTTCAAGGCAATGGTACTTGAAGTTTCATGATGCAATTACAAACTTTGGTTTTGTGATAATGCATGAAGACAGTTGTGTTTATTTGTACACTTCTGGGTCTAAATTTGCCATTATGACTCCATATGTGCGTTGGAATTTTATAGCTTAAGTGCTACAAGTTCCATTTGATGCACTAAGAAATATTTGAAAGTGCTTAAATTTCATGTAAGTAGCTAACCCTCAATGCAAGGGAGCTCAATGAAGTTCATGTAAGCCATAAGTGGCTTGACATAACTTTCCCTTAGTTTAAGTGTCTAAAGCTAGCCTAAGGTGAGCTTGTGGGAGCTCATTTAAACTAGTTAATAGCTAGAAAGCTGGGGATAAGCTCAATTGAGATTACCCTAACTCATCTTTGGTTCTTGGGAATTGAAGCTAGCTATAAATGTGTTCACACTAGTTAAGCTAGAAGAGCTAATTAAGGAGCATGGGTTGGAGTTGAAACCCAAAGCTTAATTGGCAAAATTGGTGGTGCTAGATGAAGGAATCTAGCGTGCTTGAGTGCACAATGGAAACTAGAGTGTACCATGAGCTTTAGCACGCCATAATGCATCTTCCCATGCATGCACTTAGAGTGCAAGTTCATTGTCTCCATATGGATACATGAATTGGGCCTAGAAAGGATGAATTCGACCAATAGGGAAGATTCTTTATATAACTTGCCTTAGAGTGAACATACATGACACCCTTTCACCAAGGTATGTGTATTTTGGATGAAAGGATGTGTTGTTTTGGCCAATGGTGATGACCATTCGACCAAAGGGGTTCATGTACAAGAGTGAATGGTCATGAGTGTACCATCATGACTTTAAGTGAAGATACATGACTCTTTGCCTAAAGGATGTCTCCCTTGGCCAAGTGTCATGATGTTTTGCTAAGAGACATAACTCTTGGAAGAGTCATGACTCTTTTCCAAAGGATGTGTCCCTTGGACAAGAGCCATAATGTTTCACCAACAGATATAACTATTGGAAGAGTCATGATGTTTCGCCAAGAAATATAACTCTTGGAAGAGTTATGACTCTTCAAAGGCACCTTTGGTGGCCTATAAAAGGGAATTTTGTAGTTCCTTTGAGAAAGTTTTTTTGTTTGGCCGAATACTACACTCATCTCCCTATCTTTGAGTCATAAATACTCCTGTCTTTCCAGTCTTTATACGTTGAAGCACTCTCGCATAAAATACTTGTTAAGCTTATTAAGAGCATTGAGGGTGAACCATAAGGATTGCTGCTTTCACAAGTTAGGAACTCTTCCAACCTTAGTACATTGTGACAAGATCGGTCTACTCTATCCATTCCAACCACGATGAGTTAGAGAAGAAGGAGAAGCCATAGTGGATCCCCACAAGGGAGGCAAAACATCAAGCATACAAGGAGTTATTCCGCATCGTTTCAAGTTAGTATATCATCCTACCCTTCTCAGTGACATGCGTAGGATCTTGTATGCTTATGAAATCATGAGATTTCTTGTTTGAGTTATGATCTAAAATCAACAAATGGCATCAGAGATTTAGGTTAAAAGCATGATTTGAAATGATTTTATGATCATAAAATTGACATACTAATATGTTGGTATAGATTTTTTTTGTGCAATCATAATAATGGCATGTGAACGTATTTGTTCCTATATGTTCTATGTGTGATAGTTGCCATGCTAAATTGAAGGCTATATTGAGAGCTGTTGTGTGAAACAATGAAAGCATGTTGAAATGTTTCTAATTGATTTTATATGCTTAGTCATAGGGTCAGCCACCATTAGGTCCGTAGATATGTACTCTAACTTAATTTCTCCCTCTCCTAGTGCATCTCTCATAAAAATGATACTTCATGCTAATGTGCATAGTCTTTCCATGATACTTAGGGTCCATTGTTCAAAGGAACTCTACAAGTTCCTATCCCTTCTACTTCAAGGCTTGCATCGTTACCTACAGAAACATGTTTTGCTCCCTTTGGCAACTTCCAAAAGGCCATGCGCTAAGACTTTTCTTTGGCTATGTGGTCCATTGCTCCCGGATCTATAATCCACAAAGAATCAGATTTAGTTAAGTACATGCATGACACAACATAAAAGACGTAGTAGAAAAGGGATCATGTACCTTAGGAGGTGCTTTGCACTCATTTGCAAAGTGTTCCTTATTGCCACAATTGAAGCACTTCAACTTGGCTTTGTTACGCTTCTTCTTGGACTTTTTCAAGATGGAACCGTTCCCATTGTCTTGACCAGCCTTCCTTTCTTATTCCCTTTGAACTTGTTCTTAACGGGAAAGGAAGTTAACATATGCCTTTGAATGGTTCTTACTGGCCATCATCTCTGCGTCTAGTAGAAGGTGCCTTGCAATCTCATCAAATGACTTGATTTGAGAGATGTGGCGTAAATGTTCATCAATTGCCACTCCTCATCAGGCAAGGAACAGATTATTGCTTGAACTTGTTGCTTATCAGTGAGCACATGACCAGCATATTTGAGTTGATGAATCATGCATGCATGACATCTCACGCAAGTGGGCACTCATGGTGTGGTTAGCCCTCTTACTCTAATTCTCCAACTTGAGAATCATAGTTCTTTGTTTCTCCAAAGAAACATCTCTGCACTTACTCTTGTTCGAATCCCATATGTCTTTGGCCGATTCAAGCATAGAGAAACCCAGCATAAGTTTATCAACCAAGGTACTCAAGAGAGTAACATGGGCCACAGAATCTTTCTTCTTATATGCCTCATAAGCATTGGAGTTTCCACCCACTGCTAGTGGCTCAATTGTATGGAAGAGCACATAAAGTGTATCTTGCTCAGTTAAGATGAATTGAAACTTTTGTTGCTAAATGGAGAAAATATCTCCATCAAGCTTGAGGTCTTTATTTAATTCAACGACAATATTTTTACATGCCATCTACATTGATGCATTTATCACATGTAAGTGCATTTCTACTACAACAAGACTTAATCAAGCAACATGCATTAGAAACAACTATTTTATGCTAAAATATAGCAAAACAATTGCATATAGCATTCAATTAGAAACATTTCAACATGCTTTCATTGTTTCACAAAAAAGCTCTCAATAAAGCCTTCAATTTAGCATGGCAACAATCACATATAGAACATATAGCAACAAATACGTTCACATGCCATTATTATGATTGCACAAAAAAATATATACTAAAATATTAGTATGTCAATTTTATGATCATAAAATCATTTGAAATCATGCTTTCAACCTAAAGCTGTGATACCATTTGTTGATTTTAGATCATAACTCAAACAAGAAATCTCATGATTTCATAAGCATACAAGATCTTATGCATGTCACTAAGAAGGGTAGGATGATATACTAACTTGAAACATAGTAGAATAACTTCTTGTATGCTTGATGTTTTGCCTCCCTTGTGGAGATTCATAATGGCTTCTCATTTTTCTACAACTCGTCGTGGTTGGAATGGATGGAGTAGACCGATCTTGACACAATGCACCAAGGTCGAAAGAGTCATGATGTTTTAAACTTGTGAGATTGAGTGTGATGCAATCTTGGTGCATTGTTAAAACTTGTGAGATTAAGTGTGAGGCAAGTGGAATAGGTATTGGCAAAGTTTTAATGCAAAAGGTTAGACCAATTAGGTTCTTTAATGAGAAACTAAGTGGAGCATGTGTTAACTACTCGACATATGATAAGGAGTTTTATGCCTTGGTAAGTATCTTAGAGACATGGCATCACTATCTCTAGTACAAGGAATTCATTGTACACACCAATTATGAGTGCTTGAAATATCTCAAAGGACAATGAAAGCTAAGTTGTAGGCATGCAAAAAGGGTAGGTTTATTAAATCCTTTCCATACATCGAGTATAAACAAAGTAAAGAAAATGTGGTTATTGATGTTCTTTTTAAAAGGTATGCTCTAATTTCTAATCTTGATGCAAAATTATTAGGTTTTAAGTACATTCAATATATGTGTAATTATGAACTTGATTTTCTAATGTTTATAGTGCATATGAGAAAGGGGACTTTGGCAAGTTCTTTAGACATGATGTTTTTCTTTTCAAAGAAACCAAGTTATGTGTTCCTTAATGTTCAATGAGAGAATTGCTTCTGTGAGAGAGACATATTGGCAGGTTAATGGGATATTTTGGAATTAAGAAGACTTTGGACCTGTTAAGTGATCAATTCTTTTGGCCACAAATGAAAAGAGATGTTGAGTGAATATGTTAGAAATGCATTACATGCAAACAAGCTAAATCTTAAGTAACGCCTCATGGGCTGTATACTCCTCTTCCTATTCCTAATAAACATTGGGTTGATATATTAATGGACTTTTTCTTGGGTTAAACCTAGAACAAAAAGGGGAAAGAGATTCTATTTTTATTGTTGATAGGTTTAGCAAGATGGAGCATTTAATTATTTGACATAAAACAGATGATGTCCTACATGTTGTGGGGATATTCTTCCAAGAAATTGCAAGATTACATAACATTCTAAGGACAATTGTGATTGATAGAGATGTGAAGTCCCTTAGCCACTTTTGGAAAAAGCTTTGGAGAGGCACTTTTGGAAAAAGCTTTGGAGAAAGTTGGATACAAGGCTATTGTATTCAACTTGTCATCCAAAAATAAATGGACAAGCAGAAATGGTAAATAAGACTCTCTCCATGCAAAATTGATAAAGCTAATTTGGATGACAAACAAAAAGATAAGTTTTTCAAAGCCTTGCTTAAAGGGTGAGTGCACAAATAGAATAGAGAACACTTCAACATGAAAAGTAACACATCAAGAACCATAAGAAGATTGTATTTGAAACTGGTGATTGGGTTTGGGAACACTTGATAAAAAAAAGAATTCCTAGCCAACAAAAGTAAAATTGACGCCAAGAGGGGATATCCAGTCAATTTCAATTCCTTTAAAGAATCAATGACAATGAATACAAGTTGGATTTACCAAGTGACTATGACAATGTAAGTGCCACTTTCAACGTGTCTGATTTAATTTTGTTTCATGCAGATAATGAAGGTGATGATTCTAGGACGAGTCCTTTGGAGGAAAAGGGGAATGATATGAATCAATAAAGGGATGATTTCTCTAAGATTAGAGGTAACATCAAGAAGTTAGATCCTTTAACCATTCATGGAGGGCCAATGATAAGAGCTAAAGCTAAAAGGATGAAAGAAGCAATAACTTACTTACTTGAAGACATTTGGAAGGAACAAGCTCACCTAAATCATGTCAAGGTTTATGTATAAAAGAAGAGCTTAAGCTTATTGACATTATTCAAACATGTTCAAATCATGAAGACAATGATACAACCTACATTGTTTGAATCAAGTTCTTTGAAGAATAAAACTTTAATTAACCTTGACTATGATTGTTTGGAACTTGGACTGTTATTTTGAACTTTAGTAAGTTAGGCTTGGTTTATTTGTTGTGTAAATTTAGTATGCATCAATTAGGGTTCTAATTTTGATAAGTTTTAGTTTTAGTGTCTCTTAATTAGAATAAGGAGTTACAAGTTATGGGGCTATCATCAAATGGGTAGTTACAATTTGTATTAAGTGTGAGTTTTAATGTCTCTTAATTAGAATAAGGAGTTGCAAGTTATGGGGCTATAATTAAATGGGCTGTTACAATTTGTATTAAATCATAATTGAATGTTGTATCTTAGTCTTTGTTCTATATAAACAAGGTTGATTCTCTTTGTAAACACAAATTTGATGAATATAAAACTTGTAAGTTTTTTTTTATGTAAGAGTTTTGTTTAAAGTTCTTGCATCAATTTTGGAACTTGTCAAACTAATTCAGTTTGTGGCGGTTTAGAGTATTCAACATGCTATTCTAATCATTTTGTTCACATTGCTTTGATAAAGTGATTGGGATAATTTGTTTTTTACTTTCAAACTTGAATGATCCAACTTTCCATCAATTATGGAGCGTGTTAATTTGCTTTCCACATGTACTTAGTTCTTTAGCTATTGGAGTTTATGGTTGCTAAATTGAAGATTTTCATCATTTAAGTTCCTTTCATAAATCATGTTTTCTAGATGATTCTAAGGCAAAATTATCAATTTTAGGTATTGGGTCTTACTACTCTCTTATTAGGTTCACATCATTTGGTATCAAAGATTTGGTTCTAAGACTAGGTTTGCATACCCATTCTTTAATTTTTCTTTTCATCTTTTGTTGCTTTTTTTATTTTTCTTATCCATTATATTCATCTTATAAAAAATTATAGTCGTTCAATTGTTGTTTAAAATTAAATTTTGTATTTATTGCGTTGGTTGCATCTCATCTGAAATAGTCCAAAAAAGAATTCAAATTGTTGCTTAGTGTTGAAAGCGGTGTTAAAAGCGAATGCAAATTTTTTTTCTTATATCTTATTTCCTTGTTTATCTAGACCTTTGTATAGTTTGAAACACCATTATTTACACCTTATTGTTTCATTGTAAATTTCTCTTTGTTGGAATTTGAACTCCTTTGCACTATTCTCATCTTAATATTTGTTCCCTTCTTGTCTTAATTCTAAAATTTTTCTCTTTTTTCAATTCTATTTTTTCTCTTTGCACTCCTTTCTCAAATTGTATGGGCTGATTTGTTTGTTTTGGGGTGTTACAAGTTAATTCCTAGTTATTTTGGTTAGTTCCTTAAAGAACTAAAGAAACATACTTAAGGGTAGAACCTAAAAGAGGGTAGAAACCTATTTTAAGTGAAACATGTAAGGGAGTGTTTGTGAGGTATACTATTATTATTTTTGCAGGTTTAAAACATGTTTCAAGAAAAGAACAAAAATCAGATTAAAGGCATTTAGGAAACTTTTGACATCAAAGTATATATATGACAGATGACAAATATTGGAACAACTTACCATGAGCTTTGAAGTGTTTGATGATTGGTTTGAAAATATGGAATCAAGTCTACATAAAGAGCAGCCTAAGTAACATCAAGCAAGGGAGCTTGATAATGAGTTTAGTGATGACATAGAAGATGGAGAAGGGGCCTAAAATGCATGTTTATGTAGATTTAGGCATAATAATGGAGTTAAGGGTGACAACAATTTAGGGAATATAAATTTGAAAATTCCAACAAGCTAAGGGAAGAATGATCTTGAAGCTTATTTAGAGTGGGAACAAAAGGTGGAGTTAGTTTTTTATTGTCATAACTACTTCAAAGAGAAAAAGATGAATTTGGTAGCCATAGAATTTAATGATTATATAATTATTTGGTGAAATTAACTTATACTTAGTAGGAGGCAATATAGTGACAGACCTATAGAAACATGATAAGAGATGAATCGTGTTATGAGAAGGTGATTTGTTCCTAATCACTATCATAAGCAAAAAGTGAGGAAGACTACCATAAGGAGATGTAGATCGCTATGATTAGAGCTAATGTAGGGTAGCCACAACTTGTGTTGAATAGAGAAATTATAGATGTAATGGAGTTGCAACATTACATAGAACTTGAATAAGATAGTGTAGAATTTGGGTTCCACTTCTTAGAGATCAAATTGGAGAAAAAAGGAGGACAAGTTGGTTTCTAAGCCTAATATTGATGCAAAAAATAACCTAAAAGAAGTGATATTAAAGGCTTTAGATGTTAAGGTATAGAACATGATGAGAACCAAGCTAGCCTAAGCAAAGCTCTAAAAGATCCATTGAGCATTCAAGGAGGCCCAATAATAAGGAGCTAGCATCATGAAATAAAGGAAGATGTAAATGGACTAATCAAAGGGATATGAACTAAACAAGTTCTAATTAACTTGGAAACCATTCAAGGCCCAATAAATCTTATCCAAGCAAAGTCAAGAAGTGATGGCAGACCCAATAGGAACTTGTCCTAGAGAACCTTCAACAAGATTGAACTATGCGCGGGAACGACTAGCATCAAGTACACACGGAAGCACAAGAAACATAATTGAAAAGATAGAAATAGAACACAAAGAGAAAGAATGTTGGTCAATAGAAAGAACCTTAAGAGAACTTGTCTCTTAGAACCCTAGCAAGAATGTTGGTCAATGGAAAGAATCCTAAGAGAACTTGTCTTTTAGAACTCTAACCTTGGGATGCCACAAAGGAAGATCACTCCTTTGATAAGTCAAGTATTCTCAAAGAATACGAATAAAGCAAAAATGCTCCCAATAATACTAAATAGTATTTCTAAATGAAAATCCCCTTCCAAAGTACACAGAGGGCGC
Organism: Erythroxylum echinodendron; assembly: GCA_027575705.1. Taxonomy (NCBI): domain Eukaryota; kingdom Viridiplantae; phylum Streptophyta; class Magnoliopsida; order Malpighiales; family Erythroxylaceae; genus Erythroxylum; species Erythroxylum echinodendron. Next base: position 3,941 of record JANZXR010049804.1, on the reverse strand, counting down.
CTATTTATAGGAAAACTTCCTAACTTAATGTCCTAAAGAAGAAACAAAATAAAAGGAAACAAACCAATCCCTAAAAGGAAACAAAATAAACTTATAAAGGTATTGACTAGATGACCTTCTTTCAAGGAAAACAAAAAGGAAACTAATTAAAACATGATCTAAACATATTGGACCTTATAGATCACGTCTTTCTCCTTATTTTTAAGTGGTATATGGTTGTCACATGGTATTTTAAGTGACTTCTCCCAATTGGACTTCATGTGGGCCTTTAGACAATTCATGTTGGGCTTCAAGGTGTAAGACAATGCCTCTTGGACCTTTATGAGATGAAATCTGACTCAACAACATGGCTTCTATCTCTTGAAGGTCTTGGATCAAACAATTCAATGCTTGCTTCATTACTTTCGCCCTAGCTCTTATCATTGGGCCTCTAACATCTTGTCATCGATCTTTAGGAACATTAGACTTGAATGTTGGGCCTTTGATATGGGAATTTCGTTCAGTCCTTTTCCTTGCACATTTAGACTTCAAATATGATCCAATTTCAGCTCCTAAGCCTCCTTTTGCAAGCTAATGTACATGCAAGTCATATTCTAGGCTTTCTTGAGGCAGATCACACCATGTATGCTTCTCTTCTTGTCTTTCACATACCCATAGCTATCTATCATTCCCTCCCTCCTCGAAAGAATTCATCCTCGAATCTATATCATCTAAGAGGGATAAATCAGGTACATTGAATGTAGCACTAACATTACCATAGGAGCTAGACAAATCAATTTTATAAGCATTATCATTAATCCTTTCGAAAACTTAAAAGAGGCCATCTCCTCTTGGTTATATATTAAATTTCCTTTGTTCTGAAAACCTCTCCTTTCTCAAGTGCACCCAAACCCAATCACCAGGTTCAAATATAACACGCCTTCGACCTTTATTGACTTGCTTTGTATATTATTCATTTCTCCTCTTAATGTTGGCTCGAACTTTAGCATACGACTCCAATTCATTCAAATGGGCAATAATAGTAGAGAAGTCCTTCACAAATCTCCGATAAAAGCTTGCCAAAGTCATGGAAGCTTCGAACTTCATTTGCATTTTTGGGAGTTGGCCATTCTCTAATTGCCTTCACTTTCACTTCATCAACTTGAAGTCCTTTTTAGCACGTACAATAAAACCAAGGAACACGACAGTTTCCATGCAAAAGGAACATTTTTCTAAATTGACATAAAGCTTATTTTCTCTTAAAAGTCCAAACACATCATGTAAGTGTTTCACTTGATCATCTAAACTCTTGGAATACACTAACAAGCACTATGTAACTCATCAAGTATATCATCTAAATAAGGGATAGGGTAACAATATTTCACCGAGATTTTATTGATGGCTCTGCAGTTAACAAACATTCTCCATTTACTATTTTTCTTAGGAACAAGTATAATCGACACAGCACATGGGCTCAAGTTCTCTCTCACAAAGCCCTTTTTCATAAGTTCTTCAACTTGTCTTTGGATCTCCTTAGTTTCTTCCGAATTGGCTCTATATGCAGGCCTATTCAGAATTGAAGCTCCGGAAGGAAGTCTATAAGGTGCTCAATGCCTCTCAAAGGGGGCAATCCATCAAGAATGTCCTACGAAAATAAGTTGCTGAAGTCCTGAAACAAAGACAAAACACTAGACGACAAAGATGGATCATGCTCATTAATAGTTAAGAAAACATCTTTATATAAAAGTATATAAGATTCTTCATATTTTAAAGGTCTCTTGGTCTCAATTCTTCCAGAAAATAAAGTCACTCTCTTTTCTTCAATTTTCCAACTCTTTTTAATTTCTCTCTCTTTTTCTTTCTTTTCGACCTTTGTCTCTTTCTTTTCTTTTGCGAAATTTGTATTCTTTCTCAATCGTCACTTGATCCTTATAAGCTTGAATCAGCTTAAGATTTTCAGCACAATATTTTTATCATAGAAAGGAAAAGAATAACAATTTTTGTATCCATCATGCCTAACTTTCCTATCAAATCGCTAAGGCCTACCAAGCAAAATATATCCAGCATACATAGGTGCAACATCACATAAAACTTCATCATGATACTTTCCAACAGAAAATGCAATCATCACTTATTTGGTGACTTTCAACTCACCACAATCATTTAGCAGTTGCAATTTATATGGTTTAGGATGTTTCAAAATAGGCAAATTAAGCTTGTCAATAAGTAAAGTGCTAGCAACATTAGTACAACTTTCACCATCTACGATCATGCTACAAACTTTACCAATAATGAGACATCTTGTATGAAAGATGTGCTCACATTGCTCATCTTCAAGATATTCTTTTGGTTGGATATTAAGAGCACGCCTAGCCACAAGGGGCTTCAGCAACTTTAGCATCACAATCAACATCAGAAGCGTCCATCAATGGAGGCACATCATCAAAATCATCACTATCACTACTTTCACTAGCAACATCACCATTCTCAAGCAAAATCATAGTTCATTTGTTAGGGTATTGTGAAGCAATATAACCAAAACCTTGACATTTAAATCACATAACTTTATAAGAAGGATTAGAAGAAGAAGAGGGTTTAGAGTCATTTTACCCTTAAGATTTGGAGTAGAGAATTTAGGCTTATTTGGAGTAGAGAATTTAGGCTTACTTTCCTCCTTTGGCTTGATGTCTCCCTTGGATTTGAAGAAATTTTTGGACTCCTTCACGCTTTTCTTCCAGGAACTCAATCCAACACCATTTTGGATCTTTAATTGCTTTTCTACCATGATGGCCTTATGCAACAACTCATCCATGTCAAGGAAATTTTACAGCTCTACAATGGCAGCAATTTTAGGGCGCAAACCATCAAGAAATCTATCATGATAGCTTCCATGTCTTCCTCAACATTGGCCTTAATCATGATGATTTCCATCTCTTGGTTGTACTCTTCAACACTCATAGATCCTTGCCTCAATCTTGGCAGCCGCTTGAAGAAGTCTCGATAGTAATGACTTAGAACAAAGTGCTTTCTTATGATGGCTTTCATTTCTTGCTATGTGCGTATTGATCTTTCATGATTCTACCTTCTATCTACTTGCAATTGATCCCACCAAATACTAGCATAGTCACAAAATTCAACAGCAGCAAGTTTGATCTTTTTCTCTTCACTATATGTATGACCCTCAAATACATGTTCTATTTTCCTCTCCTACTCTCAATACAACTCAAGATCATTTTTTCCTTGAAAAGAATGGATTTTCAATTTTAGTTGTCAAGTTCATTACAAGAAGGAGGTTGTCTGCCTCTCTTAATGTTGGGCCTTCACCCTCGGATTGCACATCTCCATCTTCTTTATGGAGCGTCCTTCTAGGAAATTTAGAGTTTGACGTGAATTCAATGTCATCCAACTAGGGATGTCAATGAGTTGGGACGAGGGCCGGGCCAGAATTGCCATCCCTACATCCAACCTAGCATTCAACCTACAGAATTGATCTTGCATAGCCTTTATAAAGACATTGAGATCTTGTTTAAATGATTCATCTTCTTGAGACATGTTTATGAACTGCAAAATGTTAGTGAACAACAAAAAAACAATATCGACCTCACCACTCAATCTCATGCCTATACACTCAACAGATGCCAAACAACTCGTGTATCACACAAAAATTGGCTTTTTCTATAATGAAAACACTCTTTCCTTTTACCACTTAACTTGATTTCTATAGTATCCTTATTCGAAACAAGACATAATCAAATAGAAGCAATCAAAACAAGTGGCAGCCAAGACTAGAATACCAAAATAAAATTCTCAAATAATCCAAAAGGGAATATAGGGTTTGGAAAATAAAGAAGAAGTAAAAGAGATGAATATGCAAAAGGAAAGAAAAATGATGGGAAAGTGGAGTGATGGATAACCATGGGCATGTGAAAGACAAGAAGAGAAGCATATATGGTGTGATATGC
>JANZXR010049773.1:0-13035 GCA_027575705.1 Erythroxylum echinodendron | reverse complement strand
GCTCCCTTATCTTAGGTTATGTATCGGAATGACCTTCGGGCGTCCCAGTGCGTACTCTAGGGTAATGGGGTGTTACACTAATACATACAGAAATTTATGGTCCTATGAAAATAGAATCATATGGTAGTAGTAAATATTTTTTATGTTTTATTGATGATTTTTCAACAATGTGTTAAGTATATTTCCTCACCTATAATTCTGAAGCATTTGAGTCTTTTAAGAAATTTAAAGCTCTCGCTAAAAAAAAAGCAATGAGAAACTGAAGGCATTGAGAACTGATAGAGGAGGAGAATTTTGCTCTATATAGTTCAACAAGTTTTATAAAGAGCAAGGAATTAAGAGGAATCTTATAGCTCCCTATACCCCAGAACAAAATGGTATAGCTGAGTGTAAGAATAGGACTGTGGTTGAAATAGCTCGTTCCATGATGAAAACAAAGGACCTCTCAGATTATTCTGGGCAAAGGTTATTACTACTGCCATCTAGTTAATCTACATTTCTCCTACAAAAGTAATGTGGAGCAAGATACCCTTTGAAGCCTGGTATGATTTCAAGCTCTCTGTTAGTCAACTTCAAATTTTTGGCTCTTTGTGTTATGCTTTATTACCTTCTATTCAGTATAAACTTGAGCCAAAAGCAAAGAAGTGTATCTTTATTTCTTACTACTCTACCTTAAAGGCATACAAATTGTTTGATCCAGAGAAGAAGCAAATTATGGTTAGTTGAGATGTTCAGTTTGGTGAAAAATTAAACTTTGAAGAAGCTGGTACAAAGCAGATTCCTATCCTGGACACATCACTTCAAGAAGAACAATTAGAAGCAAGGGATGAAGAAGCAGATTGTGATTCAGCAACCAATGGTAGCTACTCACAATCTCCGTAAAATGAAACTCAAAATAAGAAGACTCCTTAATTATGCAAGAGTGAGCGTAGTCTAATTCCTCGACGAAGGTTTCAAATTGAAGGAGAAGATAATGTTGATTCCGGCATATTTGCTATGTTTACTGAAGATCAAAGATGCGTAGATTTTGTAATGGAAAGCAAAGTGTGGAAGAAGGAAATGAAAGAAGAATTACTAGCAATTGAAAGGAATGAAACCTATAAAGTTACAGATTTACCAGAGAGAAAAAATCAAACACTTTAAGGGCATGATGATTGTAAAGTTGATTTCCTTATGATTACCTGATTTTATGTGGGGGAAACTATTATTTCAGCTTGTTATGTTCTAAATAGAATCCTTTATAAGAAACTAGACCAAACCCCTTATGAAATTTGAAAAGGTCATCCACCTACCTTACATTTTTTGAAAGTGCGGGGGTGTCTTTCTAAGGTTGCTCTACCTGAACATAAGAGGAAGAAAATTGGTCCTAAGACCATTGATTCAATTCTTATGAGATATGCCTCAAATAGTGCTGCCAATAGATTTATGGTTAAGGAAGAGGTGTCGAATACTTATGGACCAATTATAGAGTTAGGAGAAGCGATGTTCTTTAAGGATATATTTCTTATAAAGGTGAGTGTGCAAGCTCCTAAAGAATCTTTCCCTAGTTCTTCTACCAATAACGACATAGAGGAAGAGAAAATAGTTAAACTAAGGAGAAATAAAAAAGCTAGAGTACTCACCAATTTTGTTTATGACTTTATTACGTCCTTTTTGGTGAAAAAAACTTAAGGAGATATAGACGACAGTTTTGTGGTGAATTATATTATTGAAGAAGATCCTAAAACTTATGAGTAAGCAAAAAGATCCATGGATGTTACCTTTTAGAAGGACGCCATATATAGTAAGTTAGAGTCAATTATGTCTAATAAACTTTAGGTTTTAGTTGATCTACCTCGAGGATGTAAGCCTTTAGAGTGTAAGTAGATTTTTAAAAAGAAATTAAGACCTGAAGGAACCATTAAAAGGTTCAAAGCAAAGGATTTAAATAAAAAGAAGGATTGAATTTTTTTTATACTTACTGTCCTGTTACTAAAATTGCATCTATAAGGATGTTGTTTACTATTGCTTTAGTGTTTAAACTTTATGTGCACTAAATGGATGTTAAAATTGCTTTCTTAAATTGTAATCTTGATGAGGAAATTTATACGGCCCAACCTGAGAGATTTGGAGTGCCTGGTCAAGAACAAAAGGTGTGTAAGTTGGTCAAGTCTTTGTATGGACTTAAACAAGCTCCCAAATAGTGGCATGAGATATTTGAAAGTGAGATTTTCAAACATAGTTTCACCACTTGTGATGCTGATTTTTTCCTTTACATAAAATCTGATATCAATGGTTGTGTGATCTTAACTCTTTATATGGATGATACGCTTATTTTTAGTACTAGTTCATCCATCATTGATATTATTTGCATGGTTACGCATGCTAAGTTTCAATATTTACTAACCTTGGTAAATTTCGCAAGCGCACGATTTGTTGGCATAGTACTTAAGGTGTCGATCCCACGAGGAAGTCTAATCCAGTCCTAAAATCTATGGTCATACCTAAATTGCGATAATTTGAGATAAAATAGCTAATAAAGAAATTAAATCAATCAAATAATTAAATTTAGGAATTGACTTGCAGAGATCTAAACAAGTTAGCAAATCATACAAACCAATCCAAAACTAACCTAGAAACTACCAAATGAGAGAAAAGGGGATCTCATTCAAAATTAATGCAAATCTAACCAATTATGCAGTTCTCAACTTAATGGGTCTAGACGGTCCTGGGGTGAATTACTCTCTCTCGAGTTATAATTCTTAACTCTAATTGATAATCCCTAAATTAAATTATGCAATTGTGATCTCTCGACTTACAATTTACCCACAACCTAAAATAGTTCTAAAATTGTCTATTAACCTACCGAGAATCTATGTTCGATGTCTCATTATACGACTCTACCGGTTTGATCCAATTCTTTACCTATCAATTCACCTAACTCTAATTAGTCCAAATTGACGATTTTCATTCAGTTCACCTTCTCGGTTTATTACCGAATTATTAACAATAGATATTAAATCATAATTAAATTAATAAAAGACACAATCAATTAAATTTTATTAATCTCAATAAATAAAACCTGAAGGTGAGTATAGATAATAATCAACACTAAAAAAAAACAATTCCAATAAATATCCCAATTTCATACTTAAATAAAACTGAAATAAAACAAAGAAACTACTGTTGGAATGGATCGTAGAGGTAGTGACAGCGGGAAACCACTTTTTCCGGTAAGTACGTCGCATTAAGCTTCATCTTTGTGTCTCTCTTCCTTCATCTCCTTCCTTAATCTCTCGATTTCTCTCTAAGTTTTCTCTCGAAATGGGATGATGTGAATGCTCTCCTACAAGACTCTTCAAGTCCGCTACATCTAACTTGTAATGTTCTATTTATACTTTAGAGGCTTTAGGACAAAGTTAGGATCGAAACGATCCAAAAAATCTCTCAAAATTTGAGTTTGTGTATCAGCACAATGCAAGTCACGATCGTGGTCCTGCTTACCACAGTCGTGCCCAGCAACTAAACCTTTTTGTCACGATCATGACCCAATATGCACGATCGTGGCCTAACATGGAAGCTCTTTGTCAAGATCATGCCCCAAGTTTATGATCATGGCCTGGCTGCTGCTAACTCATCCTTCCCTATCACGATCATGGCCTGGCTGCTGCTAACTTGTCCTTCCCTATCACGATCATGGCTTGGCTGCTGCTAACTCGTCCTTCCCTATCACGATAATGGCCTATTATGCCATGATCGTGGGCTATGGTGTAGTGCCTCATTACCATAGGGTATATATCGGAACTCCCTGAGGACATTCCAATACATAACCTATGATAATGGTGCGCTATGTTCAATCACAACATTCACTTAACATGGCATCTTATTTTCGTATAAGCCATCATAATGAAAAACACCATATTTTAAAACCCAAATTTCTCCTTTCATTTCATAAAACCAAATATTTACATTGACAGTTTTCAATATCATCTGAATATGAATATCATCATATCCTAATACAAAATACGCTACATGAAAGTGGAAATACATAAACGGGTCTATCTAATCTTCCAATCTCAGCTGACCGACCTTTGAGCCATTTCTTATTCATTCCAAAAGTACAAGACTATACTTCTTGTAGCGTCTCTCAGTAGCTAAAGTCGTCTCTCATTCCTAAAAAGTCAACGTTGCAATTTTGGCGAGTTTTACGAACTCGATGAGGTAACCGTCATTAATGGTTCACTCTGTTCATGCAACACATCGCATATATAACATACAATTCACATCTTTACATTTTTCATAAATTATCACATATCACATTCTCACTTAAGGATAAGACAATTTTACACTTCAAACAATTAAACAAACTTATTAAAATGTATATGAAATGCTCATGTGAAACTTTTCTAATTATTATATTTTTATGATAAAGTACTTAAATTGTCCCATATCTATTACAGATACTGGGTTCATTCATACTGATCCTTACCCATTGGGGATGCTGGGCTTATTTTACACACTGAGCCTTTGGCTCTTAATCACATTTGGAGCTTTAAGCTTTTTTTTGGTGGCTACTTAGGTCACAACTCTTATTATCTGATCATGCATTCATGTATGGAATGCATCTCTCATAATCAATCAATCATGTCAAGAACATTTAGTTCTTCATAATCACATACAAGTAGCACTTCAATATCACATTCATGCATCAAGTCTCTGACCTTCATTGTCCGGCATCAATATAATTAAATCACATTCATATCATCATTCAAAACATATTCTAAAGCAAACAATTATTTGCGTGAAACCGTCTAGGTTACTCACCGATTACTCCCAAAGCTATTGCCTCAAAGTTCCAATAATGTCTGGATGTTGACGTTTCAATTGCTCCTCTATATTAAGCAATATACACATATCACACTTTTGCACAATTATAAGTGTTTGTTAATGCACATGTATGTATATAAAATATGCACAATGTATATTCATGAAAATCCAGGGTATCGCTCTATTATTCGCATCAAGTAAACATTCATATTTCCAAACTCACATAAGTATCATTTATACTTATGGTTTATACCTCAATAAAACCGTTAAAATCAAAATTCATAACTCATTTCGTCAATTCAGATTTTTCCTGAAACATACCTTCGGGTCTACTATACATGATCAATATAACAATGAAAATGAAATAATTTGGCAATACTTTTTTCTAGAAAAATGTTTGAGATTGTCTTAAGTTTCTAGTGACATCAAGATCATTTAATTTGGTTCATTATTCTATAAGTTATTCTTAAAATACTGTAGACTAAGTACATTTGAAATTTTGGCTAGTGCATGATCATGTTTCCAAGTTTTACAGCTCATATCTCTCTATTCTAATATCCAAAAATTACAAACTTTATACCAATGTAAATATAAGAGAATAAAATACAAATTTTGTGAATAAACCTTTGTCTGATTCGGCCTACATTAATGTAGTTTATTCCATAACAACAGGACATGATTTCTGTCTCGAGTAGTACTACAGCCTAAGTTAAGACTCAATTTCATGCCAGATTTTGAAATTCTTAGAGACAGAATATAAAGTCTACTTCTTTAAGAAAGTTGTATCCATAAGTCTCTAATTTAATCAGAATCAAAAATCAACTCATTTGGAAATCTACATATCAATATATAATCAAAATATCGAAGCATGTTCAATGAAAATATTCCAGTTCTTAATATTCCAATAGACTCCCTCCCTTTCATCCAATCAATCTTTTCCAAATCAATTCATATGGCTCTAAATTTGTATGTAGAGGATTAAAATGTATTATGAATGTATTGATTTAATTTTCAAGTCATTTGGAGGTTGGGAGACAAAGTTATAGTCAAACGAATCTAAGCTGTGCAGTTTGAAAAGCACTGTTGGCTAGCCATGCAACCATAGTGCACGACCATGCACTCCAATTCCAGAAACTACAGATTCTCTTCCTTCTTCTTCCTTTCTTCCACTTACCCCATCATCTATAACTTATACTCTCCCATTAACCTCTTCATTTCAACTCAACATAATCATAAACAAATTAAAACCCAAGATTAAAACACAAACATCAAAACAGAAAAATCATTCACGCATCTCCTTCACATTTTTCTGTATTTCTTCTTTCATTTTTCTGCATTTTCATTTTCTGCATTCTCTTCATTTTAATCATTCTTTCTCATATCCAGATATCACCTTACACCTATTCTTTATCTCTAAACTCATTTTAAAACATCTCTAAAAATACACAAAATAGAACATATTCTCATACACTTTCATCAGAAATTTTTTTCTGCACTTCTTCATTTTTCTACTGCACCCAGTGCTTAACTTCAAGTCAAAATTTTAAACTCTTTAGGACACAATTTGAATTCAATGTCTTTATGAAAAATGTATACATATGTCTCTATTTTAATCCAAATTAAGAATCATCTCATTTGGCTAACTATGTAACAAGTTATGGCTAAAAAACAAAAGCATAATTAGTGGACATGTTACTGCTACATTTTCCAGCACTCATCTTCCAATTTTCCAGATTTTACACTTAACACCACCTGTATAAAAACAACCTTTTCTAATTCATTTAATCTCCATTCTCAACTCCATTTCAACTTAATATCATTCACAAATAATTCATGATCTATATTTGAACATTAACCAAAACAGGTCATGTGCATATACCATTCATTATTAACTTTCTGCACTCATCCTAACACCATTATGATGATCATTCTACCTCTAAAGCATCTCTAAAAAATTTATGAATTATTAACCATCATACATATACAAAAGAAATAAGTTTACATCAACTATCCATCACCTACAACATTGCAAGAAAATCAAGTCATCACTCTTAATTTACTGATCATTCTAGCTTCATTTAACCTACCTATGATATTTAAAGCATAACTTACTTGATTAATCTTCAAACTCGTCAAGTCACACTAAGCCCTAGATTCCCATAGAACTCACCTACATCATCATAGAGGTTAGGAGGATTAGGTTTTCTAGTGGAATTGAGAAGACAATAAAGATAATAGTAGCAAGGAAGGGTGAAAGCTCACATTGATGGTGGTGAATATTTGTCGTGGGAGATAAAGAAAAATTAAAAGAAGAGATGGAGAAGAGAGTCACAACGAGAAGAAAAAAAAGGCAAGAATGAAAGACAAAACAATTAATTTGTCTTTCAATAAAATAAGGGGTCGTGGGTTTAAAGACTCACTTGCCACATTTTAACTTTCTAGTGGTTGGAAATATACTTTTACATTGACTAGTCCAATCAATTCGAATTTTCCAATTGTCTCCAAATTTCAATGACATTGGTCATTAAATCCAAAAGTCATATATAAAAATTTCCATTGTCATTTGACATTAATTTCTACTGCTAATTATCAATTGTCCTGCTACTTGACATTTTTCCTAGTCTAAAAATACCCAACATTTTCAAAAATTTTCCTAAAATTCACCAAATGTTCTAAATCACTAAATACACTCTCCAAATCAGTTTTCAATATATAAAAACCATAAGTCTCAATATAATCATATTTATAAACAATTATACCCAGAATATGTCAATGAATGCATGTATAATCATTTTCATATGCAAAAATTCAATATTCACGTGTATGTGCATATCATATAATGCATGAGCATTAAATGCATTTTCTAATATCTCAATAATCTCTTATATATATACTGTTCTAGCCTAAACGTGGGTAAAGGGGATGTTACATATGGTTTGGCCCTAAACTCCTCGAATCTTCCCTGTTCTTCTCGTTTACCTTAAAACACTAACAAACAATTCAAGGTACCTAAAAAATATAACATTTAAGCTCAAAGATGCAAACTAACCCATAAAAACACTTAAACACCTAAACTAACACAATGAACACATAATTACACACTCAATGCTCTAATTAACATTAAATACCTAAAAAATTAAACCCTAAAATACAATGTAAATCATAACTATCAACATCCCCACACTTAAACATTTGCTTGTCCTGAAGTAAACAAAATAACAAACACGAAACACGCAATACAATAATGAGGTAATGACTTTAATGTCATGAAATAAAATTAATCTTGAACACAATGTGACAAGTTATATGTAATCAATAACAAGAAAAATCTATGTATAAGGGCTTTGAACTTAATATATAAATTAATCGAGATCTAACATTAATTTATTTATCATTTTCAATTGTATACAAGTATTAATAATTTTTCAATCTTTCAGACTATGTAACTATTACTAAGTACAATTTTATGAAAATTCAAGCTTATTACAAGTCCGATAGGTTTATTATTAAAAACATAGTTTATTTTATTTTATTATTATCATTTAAGCGTGGACTTAGGCTTTTACTCTGAGGCAAACATTGGTGATGAATGTCGATCTAGTTACTTGACTAAGTCATTTATTATCAACTTGGTTGAAATGTCATTATAACCTTTTGATATGAAGGCACACATTTGTGATGCTTGTTAATCCAGTTGCTTAGCTACATCACATTTTCAACTGGCTACTAGCTCTATTAATAACCAGAAGGTTAGTGGAATAGTAATTTATTAACACATCACAAAACATTTTTTTCACAATTTATTACCTACCTTGTTCTTTTAGTTATTCGTTTCTATGAAAAAATACTAGTTAAGCTACTTAAGTTAAAAGGTATCAAATTATGAATGAATGTGACAATCTAGGGGGTTTTAAACTTACACTAAGTCCTAATTAAAATGTATATTTATCCAAAGAACCCTAATTCACTAATTTTGTGAGTTAATTATCATTTACAACCTAATAGACTAAGTTGAAAATTAAATTAATTGCACTCAATCTAAGCCATTGACACATTCAAACAATTCACAAAATGCACCTAATAACTATCATAACATATGCAAAATCACATCCCAAAACAAAACATAGAATCCCTCCCCACACTTGAACAACACATTGTTCTCAATGTGAGAAGGAAGCACGCAAAAGCACATAACGAAAAGAATGACATAATTAAATTGGATGAAAAATGGAAAATTGCACTAAATAATAACTTAGAGCTGAAGACTAATTTGGAACAGAAAAATTAGGTTAGAAATAAATCCTGTAAAGATGGAGGTGGTGATGATATAGAAGGAGGCAATTGAACACCCTAAGACTCAAAGTACCAATGGATCCATCGGATATCTCATCTCTGGCGTCATTTTGTTCTCGTCATCCTTGTTAATGTTTTGTTTGTGTTAAAAATTGCATCCAACACTTTCTTCCAACCTAGTTCTTCCTCTTGCTCTTCTTCTAACTCTTCACTGGTTCATTCCTCCCATGCCTGACATAGTGGTACTGAGCTCGAGCTTACCTTACTCTCCTTATTTTGAACATGCGTCTTTTGGCTAATGTCCTTAAGCGTCATGTTTGTGGAATGAATGATCTCAGCCTGGAATAAGTGATGGTGAAGGAGGAAGTCAAGAGGTGAACTGTTAACCCCCTCCGTTCCGTACCAAAAATGTTCCATAAGGGCCGACACTATATATCCCATACCAAGATAGTTACTCCGCTTACGCAGAGTCGCAGTAATGGAATTAAGGACATGGGTGGACGTGTATACTAGAATATTGTGGTCTATGCACCAAAGTATAAAAACTTACTTGGTAGAACACTTATTGGTTTCAGTCTTGTCAATGACCTGCTGATACATAAATTTGTGTAGCAATAAGTGTTCATAGCACAACATGATGTTGTTGTGAGCATTTTTTGTATAGAATCGCTCAACTTTAATAAGCTTATGACAATATTGAAAGGGACGGAAGCCATCATGTTGATTGATGATGGTGGATTCGGGGAATCCACACAACTCGCACATGATTTCAACATTCATTTCGTATGCTCGTCCTTCCAATATGAACCATAATTCTTTTGTGTTCTTAGGGTCAAAGGTCAAGGTTGTGAAAAGCTCTAGTGTAAGCTCATCATAAATAGGGAATTGAAATTTAATAAATTAAGCCCACTGGCTCCTCTCGACTTGGTTTTCTACCCACTCACGCACTTCTATCCTATCTAGTGTATCAAAAACAAAATGTTTAGGAACTACAATTTTTTAGAGTGAAGTGAACGAAAATAAGTACCTTCCTCCTCGGCATAAATTGGGAAAGGTGCTCTGAAATCTGCTACTCAGTTCCTCCTCCATGCCCTTCAACTTGTTGCCGTCCATATGGCTCTTATCGAATGGATTCTTTCATGCATGGCATATTAAGGTAGAGTGTTGAAGAAATTCATAAGGTTTAAATTTCGAGTGAGAGGTGAGAGTGTTTAGACATCAGAGTTATAGAGAGATAAACTAACAATGAAAGTGAAATTGAAAATGAAGTCAGAACTGAATATATAGGTGGTAAAATGGGTAAAATGGTAAAAATTCCATTAAAAATTCACATTATCCCCTTTTCTACCACGATTGTGGCATTCGGCGTACATCTACAGCATACCCCATCACAAGCTACGATCGTGGTCAGCGTCTATGCACCAATGTCTCTCTTTGTTCTTTTTCTAATTTTGTTTCAATTTCACTTCTAAATCCTTTATTGCCCTTTTTCACCTTTCTTTTCATGTTTGAAAATCCTTCACATAAATCCGAAGTCAGATTCAATTGCCAATGTTTATTAAAAACAAAAACAAATAAAAAACTAACTACTAAATTCAAATGTTCTAACAAAATCAAACAACGAAACTATTTTTTTTCATTGATTGCCTCCTATGCAGTGCTTCTTTTTAAATCAGTAGTTTGACGTTCCTTCTACACTCAAGGTGTTTGGAATGAATGGTTTGATGGTAGCATTGCCATTAATCTCAGAGTTTTTACCTTGGCTACCATACTGCAATTACCACCGTCCTTGCAATTTTCTTTGCCTCGCCTTCTCCTTCGCTTCCCCTTCTTCGAGAAAACGTTTGCAGGATCCTCAATTTCCTTCCATTCTCCTCGACGTTTGCTGTATTTGAGATCTTTAGAGGTGAAGGAGATCCGTACTCTCTCTTAGTCACCTTAAAGGTCAACTTCTTAGTCCATATCCTCAGAGTTAACTCTCCCCTATCAACATCAATGATTGAATGTGTAGTGGCCAAGAATGGTCTTTCAAGAATCATCGAGGTATCTATATCTTCGCTGATGTCTGGTATATAGAAATCTGTGTGAAAGGTATAATTATCAACCTTTACTAGCACATCCTCTATAATCCCCAACGGTCTATGCGTTGCTCGATCAACCATCCTTATTAGAAACTTCTTGGGCACCAAATCTCTTAACCTAATTTTATAATGAGGGTGTAGGGCATCATGTTTATGCTTACTGTCGGTCCCTGACTTCGAAGCCTGACTCCTACTTACCTAATTATCCGTGCTTGCTCTGATACCATAATCTATTAGACCCCGCTTGTGGAGCCTAACTCGGACTTGCTTACTTGCTCTGATACCATACATGTGAGACCCCGTTTTTGGAGTTCGAATCTTACTTGCTTATTCATGCTCTGATATCATCTCTGTTAGACCCTGCTTACGGACCTTAATTCGGACTTGCCAGATTATTCATATTTGTCTCTAATACCATAACTGTTACTTTCATGCATACAGAATATCTTACTACATAAGTTATCTTCCAGAGATAACACCTTGATCACTTTTAGGTTATCCTCTCAAAACTCCCCTTTTATTTGTCTCATTGCTGGCGTCTCATTTTCGGCTTCCCTTCGTCTCATTTCTATCATCTCATTTCTGTCTATGTCGAAGTCTGTGAATAGTAACACAGACGATATCTTACAATCTTCTTAACTTTCACTAGCGTAATCGGATCGGGGTATTCTCCATATAGTTTGAAAGATAATTCCAAGGTCTACAACCTCCATGAAGACCCCAAGATCAACTCTATCTTTTGAGGGGGTCAACAATGAGATAGAAGATATAAGTGAACAGAAAACCAGATGATAGTGTGAACAGTGTCAGGGACAAAGTCTGGGAAACACAGACGATATCTTTCAAGTGTTATATCTTTCTCTAGAGGAATAGGTTTGGGGTGTCCTTTATACGGTTGGAAATAGAATTTCAACCTTCTTAGCTTCCATGAAGACCTCGAAGGTCTATTCTATCTCCTGTGGGTTCAACATTTGGACAAAAGATGCACATAAATAGTAATAAAGAAGATACACTTCACTCCAGTACTTCTAAACTCCTTATAATCCTTAGTCCTTAATTTATCCTCTATGTTCTATCATTTGTGGTTGACTTTTATCTTCTGGGTTGACCCTCTATCAACTGAAAATCTATTGTCTGAAGTCTGTGAACAGTGACATAGACGATATGAGTCCTCGGTGTTTTACTTCGTCTGTAAATAGTAACACAGATGATACGTGTCCTCTTTATTTCAATTCGTCTGTGTACAATAACACAGACGATACGTGTCCTCTTTGTTTTACTTAGTCTGTGTACAGTAACACAGACGATACGTGTCCTCTTTGTTTTACTTCGTCTGTGTACAGTAACACAGACGACACGTATCCTCTTTATTTCAATTCGTCTGTGTATAGTAACACAGATGATAGCGCTATCAATAACACAGACGAAGTCCAGTCATCCGTGTACAGTAACATAGACGATTCTTTCCTCTATTGTAACATCCCCTCACCAATTGGAAAGGGTATTTTGGTAAATTGGATCGCGTTCGGATTATTGAAATTGTTTTTGACACATTCAGGCATTCATATATGCACATGAATAATAAATAGTGAATTTTGCACATGAAATGAATGTACATGCATGCATGACATTTTCCCGGTTTTTAATTGTGAATAATTAAGTTATATAGAAAAAGTGTCTTAAGTGACTGATAATTGGAATTGGAGAGGTTCTTTAGGGTTTTCCTAATTTTTAGAGAATTATAGAAAATTTTCGGGAATTTTCTGGAATTGTTTCCGGACCCGGAAAATTGTCAAGAGACAGTTAGGGGTCATCCAATAGTAAAATTTGTTGTCCAATGGCAATGGAAACTTAG
>JANZXR010049702.1:0-13039 GCA_027575705.1 Erythroxylum echinodendron | reverse complement strand
GTAAGGGCTTCGAGTAGGGAGTTCTTGTAAGGGCTTCGAGTAGGGAGTTCCTTGAGTGCTTCGAGTAGGAGGTACTCATGTCTTTTGTTAATATTTTTTGGAGAGTTAATAAAAGAGGTAGCTTCGGTTATATTTAAAAATCTCTTGTTGCTTTCTTTACTCGATTACACTTGTGTTCTTTTCGTGTGTGAGGAAAACACTTAAACACTTGGGTGTGCGAGAGATATTCAAGGGCTAACGGAATTATTCGGTGATATTCACGTGAGAAGGCTGAATCTTTGCTTAAGTGGACCGAAGCAGGATTGCTGCACGAAGGTTGGCGCAACTTGTGGCATAAGTTTGGGTCCAAAGTAGACCTTTGTGACAGTTGGTATCAGAGCCAATCTAGAGCGATGGCTAGTGGAAGTAATCTGTCTGAAAGGGTTACTAAAATAGAGGCAATTTTAGAGTCTCTAGCCCCAACGGATGCGGGAGTAGTTCCTTCATTGGAACGTATTGCAGCCTTGGATAGGGAACTTCAAGCAGCTATGAGAGCGCTCGAGTAACAGATGAAGGCTCGTGAGGAGATGGGTTATGATCTATTGGTGCTCAAACGTGCGATGGCCAAACACGAGACGGGTGTCCGAGTGGAAAGAACTATGGTAAGGGTTCGAGAGCCACAAGTTTTCGATGGCAAACGGAGTGCCAAGGGGCTCGAAAATTTTCTGTGGGACATGGACCAATACTTTACAGCAGCAAAGGTGACGGACTCGGAGAAGGTGTCAATCACAACAATGTACATAGTGGGTGATGCTAAACTATGGTGGAGGACGAGGACCTATAATGACACCAGTGCGGGGAGACCTCCCATCGACACTTGGGAGAAGATGAAGGAGCTAACGGACCAGTTCCTACCCAACAACACTTCTTAGCTCGCGAGGGAAGCTTTGAAGGGGTTGAAGCAAGACGGCTCGGTGAGAGAGTACATGAGGGAGTTCACATCGGTGATGTTGGACATGCGGAACATATCGGAGGAAGACAAGTTGTTCAACTTCATTAGCGGCTTACAAGGTTGGGCATAAATGGAGCTTCAGAGGCAGAACGTGAAGGACCTTCCTAGTGCAATAGCGGTGGCAGATGCCTTGGTGGATCTTTAATTGCCACCATCAACTCAACTCAGCGGAGAGGGCAAGAAAAGTGGTGGAACCCAGGATGGAAAGGAGAAAGGCAAAGAGAAGGTGGGAGAATCTTCTCAACCTAAGAAGAAGCAATCGAAAGGAAAGGTTGCATGCTTCATTCGTGATGGGCCGCATTATGCTGAGAATGCCTGAAGAAGAAGAAGGGCGAGGAGCAGATTAACTCTATAGTCGCGAAGGACAAAGGAGGGAGTGATGAAGATGACTCGGGGGAAGGAGATATCAACAATATTGCGTATTTGAATGTTATGGGTCTCGTGGAGGAGGATTCATGCAAAAAGAAACTCGAAGAAAAAAGGAACTAGTACGTGGGAGAGGTAACAATGGAAGAGAAGGCTTGCTTTAGTCTTCGACAGTTGGCAAAGGAGTCTTCGAGGGAACTGCTCGTAGAGGATTGCCCACAGATTATTTCGACGAGGGCGTCAAATTCTTCTAGTGGGGGTGGTTTGTTAGACCCTAAGTCTAGAATACGGGTTCATGCGAGCGTTGGTGAGTGTTGGCCAATGCTTGGCACGCAGGTCAGCACGAGGAAAGTGTGTTGACGAGGGAATAAGACGAAGTCATACGAGATCGGAGGGTGCGCGAAAGCACTTGACTTTGGCGAGGCAGGTCGGAGGTATGTAAAACGTGTGAGGTTTTATATTAACTGGATTTGTGACATGTACTTAGTTATGGAGCGACGAGACTGCACCATAAAGTGAGTTGCATTATGGAAGATAGACTTATCCATACACATGCATTAAAGGACTTATGTACGGATAGGCCTTGGTGAACACATCAGCAGTGATGGGGCAACTGTTAATGATGTGGCACATGATGACATGGCAGATAAGATCACAGTGGATGATCATCATCCTTAAGAGATAAAGATTATCTGGAAGGATCATCTAAAGATAGAGGAGATATTCACGAATAGGGATAATCATTCCAAGATAGGGTTTATCTTGTTAATGTGATGTAGCTTAATCCTAATTAGATGGGGATGTCATCTATTGGTTAGATTGATGTATTCTTATTAGGATAAGATAGGATAAGATCGTGATCTTAGTTAGTAGAGTTCTGTTAGGATTCTACCTGAGTCATCTAGTGGAGCCTATAGCTCATTAAAGGTGAGAGTTACGGAGAGGATTAGATCATTGAGAGTTCAGTGAGAGAAGATCAGAGTTGAGAGCTTTGAGAATTGAGAGCTTTTGAGGGAGAGTTCTTATTGTATGGGTGTCGAGTAGAGAGTTCCTTAAGATCTTCGAGTAGGAGGTACTCGTGTCTTTTGTTAACATTTTGGTGAGAGTTAATGAAAGAGGTAGCTTCGGCTACATTTAAAAATCTCTTATTGCTTTCTTTACTCTATTACACTTGTGTTATTTTCGTGTATGAGGAAAACACTTAAACATTTGGGTGCGCATGAGGTATTCGAGGGCTAACAGAATTGTTCAGCGACATTCACGTGAGAAGGCTGAATCTTTGCTTAAGCGGGCCGAAGTGGGATTGCCGCACGAAGGTGGGTGCGACTTGTGACTAAAGTTCGGGTCCAAAGTAGACCTTTGTGACACCACCTATTGTTGATTCAATCTGCCATCACCTTGTTACTGCTGCCATTGCCTCCTTTTCTCATCCTACCATTATGCTTCTTTTTTGAGCGTGTTTCTTTTTTACGTTTGAAGCCATCGTCAGTGGCAAAAGTCACCACTGGTGACGAAAAAGACATCAGTGCTGCCTATGGGGGCTTCTCTAAGCTTAAACCACCTTCTTATTTAAGTCTTTGGATTTGCCTCTTCCTCTAAGGGGCAAATCCACCCTTGCTAGTGGCAACTTACTTCATCGGTACTAACAACAGAAGAAGGGAGACAGCAATAACAATACAAGATGGTTACTTTGAATATGATACATGTAATCAGTGTGACAAATGTTCAAGCAAAACCAAGTTTGTAGAAACTTATTGTGACAGATTTTGAAAATAAATCTAAGGGAACATGCTCAATTTATTTTTCATAATCCACGTTTAAAAACAAGTACAAGCTTCTTCATTTTTTATAGACAATAATCAAAATTTAAGGGTTTTGGGTTTTCAAAAAACAAAACAATAATAAAGGCCACGTTGAATTTCCAAAAAACCTAAACAAAAGGAGTTTTTCGTATAAGTTTATTTCAATTACCAATAATTAAACTTAATTAATGACATTGTAATTCATATTAGGAATATGCATAATTTTCATTTCAGATCCATGCAACTTTTGTGTCAATAAATTTTAAGCCTTAAGTTTTTATCAAATTATAGAATTAAAGTCAACTCTAATACTACTGTTGGAAAATTAGGTTGGGATATGATCTTGTGCATAGTAAAATAATTACGAAACTTTGTGGTATTTGATTTCCTTAAAGCAAAATTCACTTAAATTCTATAAAATGATTAGCAGTTAAATCATAATGAAGCATGAATTTTAATTTATACCTTATTTTAAAGCTTGATACTGTTCTTATTGTATCCCTCGATTAGTTTCTGAAACTGCCCTATCTCAATCACCATAGCCGCATAAGTGACCAACCTCAAATGATATCTATATAATAAGTTGAGATAGCTTTACAACTCTTGCAAAGAAAGTTAGATAAGAAGTGCTTGTTCCTTTTAAGCATAAACTTATTTATAGTTAGTTTTGGATATCATAGTAATTTAATTGAAATTAAATTTTAATTTCAATTAAAATTTAACTAGAATGATAAATAATTCTAATTAAATACCAATCATATTCTAATAAGATCCAATATCTCATATTGATCCTTATTTATTAAATATCTTATATTTAATCATAAAGTTTCTCAAACTTTATAATTAAGTTCAACTTGATTAAAATATCTTTTCTTTTTTCAACCTATTCTTCGTGTGTAACCAATAAGGTTCCTCAATATAGTAGCAATGGATATAAATTATAACCCTAGATCATATTTAGGATTAGATATATTAAACTCCTTTAATTTATCTTTAATATCTAATTAAACAATTTTTACTTACAGATCAAGATTAGTTTCTTACTACATATCATGACCACCTAAATATTTAAGAATGTCAAAGTAGTTTTGACTAACATTTTCTTGCATGATTTTTCTGTACAATTTAATCTTTTCATCATACAATATTTTAATTAGGCATAGTCCAATTATGTTAGTTCTCCACCATTAACTATTGACTCAATTAATGACATTTGTAAATTATTTTACAAAGAACCATTCCACCTTGACTAAGAATTTATGAAATCAATACTAGTCGAGAACAATGAATCATTCTCCCTAATTACTTTACGGTGAAGAGTCCTCTATTCATCACTTAAAACCTCTATATAGTTCATGCTCCTTCCAGTAACTACCAACCGAGCTATCTTTAACTAGAATAGGTCATAAGTGGTATTAAAACATAGCAATCTCTATATAAGATAACTTTGGACATATTAAGTCAAAGGCTTAAAACAACATTTACCTTATGATCTTTTCTATACGAATTAAAACCCAAATCACTATATAACATGTTGTTATTATATTAGATTAATTTAAAAAATCCTCCCAATAGTTCATTGAGGAAAATAAAGAAGTTATCATGTGTCGAAACCAATAAAAATAATGCAAATATAATAATTAATCAAGTTAAAAATATTTAATATAGAAAAAATTCTACTGCATATCTTAGTAAAGCTAAAATTTAAGAAAATTTTATGTTTTATTTTTAATATTTAAATTAAATTTTAATTTAGAAATTAATATTTTATAATATTTATAAAAATTCTTAATGTTTGTCAATCCATTCCATTAAATTTTAGAATAATATAATTTGAAATTCTCGTCAAAATTTTGTTAAAAGATGATAATGTGCCTTTTCTGAAATAAGAAGAATTACAGATACCATATTGATATCTGACATGATGTCCCCACTAAAAACTTTACTTTATTTTGGGACCTAAATCATTTTTGAAGTAAATCATATGTTAATATAGAAATTACGTATAATATATGATATACACAAGAAGAGGGGTTGAATTGTGTATTCTTTTCGTGAATACAAAATCTTTATTTTTTTTTAAAAGAACTTCTCTAACTTGTTAAAAGACTATCACAAAATTGTTATGAGTTACATCGCAAATGACTTTTATATACTTTTTTAAGAACAAAATAGAAGAAATTGAGAGATAGAAAATAGACACTGCTATTTTATACTGATTCACCACAAACCGTGGGCTACGTCCAGTCCTCAGATTTCGTCTGAGTATTCACTATACTTCAACAAATTGCAAGTATTATTTCTTTCTTCTTGAGCCTTTTTAGGTCTCTTTATTATTATTTGATTGTCATCAAAATCAATTATCGTAAAGTCCTCCTGACTTAACAATTCTCTTCCATTACTAAAAATCTCCTCTGTATATAGACAACAGTAGAAAATAAAAACTGCTTTATTTTCCTTTTTCACTCTATGCAATCGTCTCAATTATAGTAGTCACTACATCTTAAATATGCTTAGGTACAGAGTGACTTGGTATGATATTATTGCTAGGGATAAATAGGCTTAGGTATAAAGGGGGTTGAAGTTAAATGAAAATTTCAATCTAAATAACAAGTACAAATTTTAGTATATCTTGACTAATAATTTTTGCAAGTTAATTAATATAATTGTGATATCTATTATGACTCAAATATGTGAGATTTAGATTTTTTTGAAAGATAAAAGAATTCATTGATAAGCCTTAAAAGGTTGCAAAAAGTATTTTTACAAGGCTGAATTAACAAATATAAGAGAAAAGTCAAGTTAGATTACAAGTTATCATCTATAAAACTACTAGAAATGTAAACAGCTAGTTTACTCCTGGTTCTATCTTCTTCTGAGAGAATAGCTCTCGTCTTTAATGACTCAGTGTCCAACCATTACTTCTTTAATCGAACAATAGGTTCTATATGTGATTGTAGGCTTCTCAGTTTGAATATTCTTAAATATTCTTTGGTTTCTTTCATTCCATATAGAATAAACTCAGCAGTTTAAGCAAAAGCTTAAGCATTTCTTATCACTCCCTATTCTTTTGTATTGTTTTTTATCCCACACTAGAATACCTCCCTAATCAGTTTATAGATAAAACATTTTCATGTTTTGCTACATTCTTGCCCATATTGTAGTTGTCAAGTTTATTAGAAGAAAAGATGACTTATAGTTTTAGACACCATACTGTATAGGACATAGATCTGATCACTAATGCCCTTAATTCTATCCTTGGTTTTCAATACCCCTTTAGCAGCCAACTAATAGGTGTGGATTATCATATGTTTTTCTAGGTGTTTAAGTGTTTCTTAGATGATTATCATATTTGTAAGCTTAAATTGTGTTATTGTTAGTGTTTGTCTATGTTGTAAGTGCTTGTTTAGTTTAGAGCATGAATTTAATCTTAATTTTATGTTTCAAAAGGTTTTTGATATGTATGTGAGTGTTTAGAAATAAGAAATTTAAAATTGAAGAAGATTGAGGATGCATGAAAGTGCATGGTGAAGACTAGAAATGTTGCATGGCTTTCTATCATGATTCTGACACCATGCGTGATCGTGACAAAAAAGAACCAACCACACTAGGCACAAACATGTTCTAGGCTCGAGTTGTTTTAAGTTTTGAGGCTTCAAGGCTATTTTTGCAACCGAAAGTGAGGAAACCCTAGACACAACCTGATCACCCGTCATAAAAGAAAATGGAAAACACCAAAAAGAGGTAACAACCACTACATTAAAATAGATCAAGGAGGAAGGATCAAAAAGAGCTTCAAAGAAATTCTAGCATTCCAAATCAAGAGTTCAATCAGTTTTATTCGTTTTCCCTTTATATCTTTCATTATATTGAATGTGTAATTGGATTTTTGTCAAGCAAGTTTTTACAATTTATAAAGCCCTCAGTAATTTGCAAGCACACTCATAGTGTAGTAATAAAAGTGTCGATCCGACAAGGAATTAGTAAATTAATCAAATCCTAATTTATCGAAGGCCTAAAAATGTACTTACAATAAAAATGAAAATGAGCAGAAAGTTAAGCAATTGAATTGTTGGATCGAAAACTTAAGCATACAAGATTGGGCTAAAACGGTAGATTTCAAAACTTTTTTTTAGAAATCAAATTTTAGTGGAAGCAATATAACCAAATCAATATGCCAAGCCATACATGATACGGTATAAGGAAAATATTTAACATAAGAACAAGATGGTAGAAATATACCGACTCCTTTGCTACAGCTTTACTTCTTGCTGTGCTATCCTATCCTTGACAATGTATCCTCTTCTAGGTAATGTATCCTTGACCCATCCGATCAACCACTTGGTCTCCTTGGATAACTTGGTTAACAAGATCCTTTAGCAGGAAAGGAGAAAAAAACTTGAAGAGATTTTTCTTTAGAAAAGGAAGCTAAAGATGAGATACCTCTCATGCAAATTTCGGTTGTCTCATGCAAGATAGGAGAGAGAGAGATAAAAAAACTCAACAACTCCTTGTATTCTTTCTCTCAATTTCGGTTAAGCCTCAAAGAATGAAGTGAAGTGCACCTAATGCATCACATCCTTCCTTAATCAATCGTAAGGAAGCCAATAAATCAGACTCTTGTCATTTGTTTTAAGATGGCTATATGAAAAGACCAATAACCTAAAATGATACATCTCATTTTCGGTTTTGTGATGAAAGAAGGAAGAATCCATTAAATGCACCTATTTCTTCTTTAATCTAATGAATGCTAAATGGTTACATGTTATCATTAAAAGAAAACCATTAAACCATTTAATGATAAGGTTATAACTACATTTAATGATGATAAAGCATGTTAAAAGCCATGTTAAATGCTGCACATTTAGACCATTAAAATCAAAATTCCATCTCCTTTTATCTTTAATAACTTTGATTTAATTTAATTAATCAAATTAATCAAATCAATTCAAAGTCTAGCCCATTTCTATATGTTCATTTGGGCTTCTAATTAAAGTAAGCCCAACATTCAATCATAGGCTTTAAAAACTCTATTTGTATTTCTTACTTTGCTTGATAACCTTTCTAAAAGCCAAATAGGGAATCTAATTGAACTTATATAATTTAAGCCCCAATAAGCCCGAAATTAATTTAATCTCATTATAATTAATTCCAGCTTATTAACTAAATGTCATTCCACTAAAGACAACTAGTTGAACTCTTGAATTATTAAATATTATGAGAACACATGTTTCAAATAATATGTCCACTTGCAAACTCTAATATGAACCATATTATAGCCATTCGCACAATAAAGGGTAAAATTACCATTTTGCCCTTTTGTTGATTTTTCCTTCTAGATCTACCGTTTTACTCTATATAGTGATTAAAACACAAGATCTCATCTTGATGTTAAGAATTTATGGGTGTAGCTAGTTCATCAAACTACTGGTGCCAGTTTAATCACCAATCTCCATAAAACATCTAGAAGTGATGATATCACTATAAACTCTTTATTTGAGTGAATGTTTCCTAATACATGTTTCAAATAATAATTCCAACATGCAGGGACTGGATTGATACTCTGTAAAAATCCATTCCGATCATATAAAAAATTATAATGAAACACATATGAGTTCACCACTCATTAAGATTGTGGTCCATAATAAACAAATGCTTAAGTGTATGTTTTAAGATTAAAGTAACGACCTACTTTATTCTTTAAAACATAGGTGATTCTAGATTCATTTAATAGTGCCATTATCGATAGTCAACTACTATCATAATATGAAACTCATCATTCCTTTGAATTAAACTCTTTTATTTACATGGAGATGAATCGCAACACTACAGTCTAAACCTTCATCAAACGAACAACTTGATTATTCAACTGTGAATTAATTATTTTAGATTCTAATAATATACATATTTTCCACATATCTCTATGTATATGTATATTACTTACAAAAGAATCTTGGTACCTATGACTAGTTTTATTACGCTCATACATATAAAACCAAACTCTTTTATTTTATTAATAATAAACATGTTCATTACAAAAGGTAACTGGAAGAAAATTGAGTTATAAGTAAATATACTTGCTTTCCAGGGCACTATATTTACATAACTCTAGCAATCTCCCTCTTGCCCTAAAGCAAGTTTAACATATCCCTCAAAAATCTTTTGAGACAACGTCTTCGTAAATGGATCAATAAATTTTTTCTCTGTGGGAATCTTTACCACATTCATCTCACCATACTGTATTATCTCCCTTATGAGATGATACTTTCTCTCAATGTGTTTGGCAACTTTATGGTTCCGAGTTCTTTAGAATTAGCCACTGCCCCACTATCATCACAATAAATTGTAATGGCCTTTTCTACTTCAAGAACCACCTTCAAATCATTTAGGAACTTATGGAGCCAGACTGCTTCTTTTACTGCTTCACAAGCAGCAACATACTTAACCTCCATAGTCGAATCAGCAACACAAGATTGCTTGATACTCCTCTAGGCTATGGCTCCACCTCCTAAAACAAATATAGAGCCAGAAATTAATTTCCTTGAATCAACATCTGATTGGAAATCAGAATCCTTATATCCTGTTGGAATAAGATTACTTCCAGAGTAAACAAGCATTAAGTTCTTCGTCCTACAAAGATACTTCATCATGCACTTAACCACAGTCCAATGCACCATTCCTGGATTAGACTGGATTCTACTTACTAGTCCCACTGTGTAACAGATATCTGGTCTAGTGCAAAGTATAGAATACAGTAAACTTCCAACTGTCGAAGCATATGGAATGTTATGCATACATTTGATCTCCTCTTAGGTCTTAGGTGCTTGCTCCTTTGAAAGTTTGATTCCATGTCTAGTAGGTGTGAAACCCCTCATGAAATCTTGCATGGCAAACTTATTGAGCATGTTCTCAATGTAAGTTATTTGAGACAAGGCTATTAGTTTGTTCTTACAATCTCTTATAAGTTTGATCCCTAAAACATAGCTAGCCTCTCCTAAATCCTTCATTGAGAACTGTTCGTTCAGCCATCCTTTAACCATAGATAACATTTATACGTCATTCCCAATGAGCAGAATGTCATTAAAATACATGATTAGGAAAATAACCTTGTCGTCTTGTATCCTTTTATAGAAACAAGGCTCATCTTGGTTTTGTATGAAACCATAAGTTTTGATAAACTTATCAAACCTAATGTTCCAAGACCTAGATGCTTGCTTAAGCCCATAAATGGGCCTCTACAACTTGTATGCCTTATGCTCATTATCTGGTGCAATGAATCCTTCTAGTTGGGCCATATAAATGGTCTCCTTAAGATCCCCATTAAGAAATGTGATCTTGACATCCATTTGCCCTATTTCATAATTAAAATAGGCTGCTATGGCGAAAAGAATTCTGATGGACTTAAGCATGGCAACGGGAGAAAAAGTCTCCCCATAGTCTATACCCTCCTTTTGAGTATAGCCTTTAGCTACCAATCTAGCTTTAAAGGTCTCTACCTTTCCATCTGATCCTCTTTTCCTTTTGTAGATCCATTTACATCCTATGGCTTTTACATCTAGTGGTGGGTTTAAAGGATCCAGACTTCATTGGCAGATATGGAATCTATTTTTGATTCCATCGCTTTGAGCCATTTTTCTGCATCAACATCATTAATATCTTGTGTATAAGTAATGGGATCCATTTCTTCTTAGTCTAAGAAGGCTATAGTGTCTTCTCCTAGACCTAGATACCTATTAGGTTATCTCATAACCCTCCCACTATGTCTAGGCATTACTTAATGTTTAGGTTGGTCTTCTGATTCAAATCTTGAACCCATTTTGACATCATGTTCTGCTATATCCAAATCAACTCTTATTTTGGATGAAGTAGCTAACTCTTTGAACACTACTTTACTTCTTCCTTAAGTGCTGTAATGAAGGCACTCGGCCAGTCCACAACTCCCTAGGTGTTTTAGGCACTGATTTTGATAGAGAAAAGTTAAGAAGATAAGTTTTCATTTGTTCGGCATATCCCCAGAACGATTCTGGAAGGCTTGCATCATTAATCTTACCAATACCAATAGAGTCCTATTTCTCCTTTCAACTACACCATTCTGTTAAGGTGTTTGAGGAGTTGAAAATTTGGAAACAATTCCATTGTCAATTAAATATTGTTAAAACTCTCCAGATAAGTACTCACCACCTCGGTATGATTGAAGTTGTTTTAATGGTTTGCCTAGCTGCTTCTCAGCTTCAGCTTTGAATTCTTTAAACTTTTCAAAGGACTCACTCTTTTTAAGCATCAAATACAAATAGCCATGTCTAGAGTAATCATCTATAAAAGTTATGAAGTATTCATAACCTCCTCTAGCTTGTACGATCATCGGCCCACACACATCAGTATGTACCAGGTCCAACGTAGATTCAGATCTATTTCCTTTATAGAAGGAAATGAGGCCTTGGTCATTTTTTCTTCAATACAAGATTCACAGGTGGGTAATGGATCATTATCCAAGCCTATAAGCATCCCATCCTTTACTAAACTGCCAAGTCTTTTCTGATTGATATGACCCATTCTTAACTACCACAACTATTTTGAATTAATGCTAGAGATATTGGATTGTCTTAGTTTTATCAATTTTGTGATGTTTAGTGAGCTTGTAATAGGTTCTATAAAGAACAATCCCTGTTTAATTATTGCATTACAAATAAAATCCTTATTCTTATATATTGAAACAACATTTTCAAAATATAAGGAATAACCAGATTTTATTAAAAAAAAAATAGAAATCATGTTCCTTACAACCATTGGGATGTAATATACATCCTCCAAATATAACCTATGACCACTAGGAAAGTCGAAGATGACAACGCTCTCTGATTCTACTGAAACATAGGATCCATCTGCTATCTTAACTTGAAACTGGCTTTTATGTAGTCTTTTCCTTTGCTGGAACCCCTGCAAAGAATTGCAAACATGGTTAGTGGCTCCTGAATCTAATATCCAAGAATCATAATCTACCATATTTCTAGTTCCTAACAAACTTAGGAAACCCATACCTTGTTTGCTTTTGAGAGACTTAAGGTAGACTGCACTGTTTCTTTTCCAGTGACCCTACTCACCACATTGGAAAAACTTTCCCTTGGTGTCTTCTTTGACCTTCTTTTTCATGGGTTGGGCCTTGACCCCTGTTTAGGCCTTCTTTTTCATTGGACCTTTCTTCTTTTGCTTGCCCTTATAAAGTCAAGAGGATTTTACGATGATTAATTTTGATGAAAATCAAATAATAATAATGTTAGAAACAAATGAACATTTTTGATAAGTGTGTTAAGTGTGCAGACAAAGTATAGAACACAAACGCAGAAGGAAATACAGATGCAAAGACAATATAGACGCAGACACAAAGACAATATAGATGCAGACGCAAAATAGAAATACAGATGTAGATGCAAAGGCAACACAGAAGCAAAGGCAGCATAGACGCGAAGAAGACATAGACGATACCATGAAGATACATTAGCACATCAGAACAGTTATCTAGTCAGAGTTAGTTATAGAACTTAACTAAATGACGTTATCAAGAATCAAGAAGCAGTTATCAAAGATCAAAAAGCAGTTAGCGATGAAGGCTATAAATACTAGTCATAGTCGAAGATGTTATAATGTTAGAGAATCTTAGTTAGAAAAAACTCTTACAAATCTTACGATTCAGAAAACAGTGATCGTTGAGCGTTTAAGTGCTTACTTAGAAAAGAGAAATTCTGTAGTGCGATACTAAGAGAGCTAACCCTACTATAACAAAAGCTTATAATCTTTTTCTAGTAAGAGAAAGAAAAGGCTGATAGCCTGGAGAGGCTAAGATAGCTGAAAGAATACTTTGTAAGAGACCTGAAGAGGCTCT